>OMNV01013826.1:32068-42243 GCA_900303265.1 Brotula barbata
GAGAGGGAGAGAAGGAGAGAGAGAGAGAGGGAGAGAGAGGGAGAGAGAGAGAGGGAGAGGGAGAGAGAGAGGGAGGTCCGAGTAGGCTTGGACGTGCCATCTTTGAAGAGAAGCTGACGTCCACGGCCTTTCTGGGACACCTTCATCACTGTGTCGTTAAAGTCCAGTGATTTTTAGATGAATTCCCTCAGCTCGTCCTGTCCCGTCGTATTTTGGAGAAATGATTAAATCCTCATGGGCGCCGTGAGGGCTATTTGCGTTTATTTCAATGTTTCAGCGAAAGTGCTTTGCATATTGTTCCTCAACAGTGACATCTCTGATGATAACCCCGTAGACTCCGCCCATCACCGCACATCACCGTCAGCTCACCTTTCCGTTCCTCTTTGCTGATCCCGCCCACCTTACGCTATCAGTGTCAGCATTTTTTATTTTATTTTATTTTTCTCATTTTTTTTTATTTTATTGAATTTTGTCTGAAAAAATGCTAACCAAAAATGTAATGTAATGCAAATAAACAAATTATTCATTTGTTTTAATAATTTCTTTGGACATGATTTTTATTTCCTGATCTCCTGAGCTCCCTCGTGCTTCATGTTGGTTTCCTTGAAATCAGTTGGAACAGACACTGGATGATCTCACGGCCCTCTTTCTTACTTTGTCCTTTTTTTTAAGGGCACTAAAGGTCTGGGTGGGCTGCCCGGCAGTGATGGAGAGCCAGGTGAAGATGTGAGTCCACATTTACAGTCTTCAACTCTCTTCCCTTTTTCTTCTTCGTCTATAAAACTGTCACTGTGTGTGTGTGTCCTCAGGGTACAATCGGAGTCCCAGGCGTGATGGGAGAACCCGGCTCATTTGGTGCCAAGGTACAATCACATATGCTCTTTCCCCTCTAATGACATCATCACAACAGGACTGTAGTGGTCTTTACTGAGTACGTTATCATCATATCATAACAAATGGTAGTAACTCCAGAATCCTGCAATACGTCACGCTAAATAACTATTCACACTGTGTGTTTAACGTTAATTTAATCCTTAGTCCTAGTTTAAAGGTGACCTAAAATCTCCCAGATTAGCGTCATAATGCCAGTCTTGATTTAAGTACCTGATGTTTTTCTTGTTTTGTCCCATGTCCCTCAACAGCTGTCACTAAGTAAACGTTCCTGTTCGTGTTTAGAGCAGCAGGAGGCAAATGTGGGATAGGTCCGATCGTTTGAATAAACCAAATCTGACCAAAGCCAGGACAGAAACCAAAACAGTGTTTCTGTCAAGACTCTGTCCAAGAGGTTTTAAAGCCTAAACAAACATCAACAATCCCAGCTGCTCAGTTTCCAAACGTTTCCTCCGCGTGAGCTCTTGGATCTGATCACAGATTCGGATCTCACAGCAAACGATGACGAGCGTCTGTGTTTGTTTCTCAGGGCAGTAAAGGGGACCGTGGTGTGAGGGGACCCCGGGGCAGAGTGGGGGCTGTGGTAAGTGACCAACAGGTGGCGTGCCGACACTCATTCCATTCGACGCTCACCTCACGTGGAAATGTGATGTCTGTTTTCAGATATCATGTCATTTAATGTTCAGCGCCTCAAAGGGCGTCACAGGCCCACACAACGGGTCCGACCCGACCCAGCACGGGCTGTCACGGTTCACCTCATGCTAACAAATCCTGATTGAAGTCAGACGAAGGGGGGAAGGGGGACATTTACAACTTTTGGATCTTCATTTGAAGTCATGAAAGTGTCTCAGCTGTACAGATTTCAGAAAAAATGATGGAGTCGAGTCCAAACCAAGGCAGAATGAGGCGGTCCGAGACCTTTGACCTCCTCCCATTCATTTATGTCATCATGTTTTTCTGTGGTCTCGATTTAAAGTCTGTGAGAATGTTGAACTTCTGGTTTCATGTGGGCAGAAAAGTCCTGACATTAAAATGTAGAACACACAAACATCGATACCATGACGTCATTGTTTGTGACTTCTCAAACCAGTCTGTCTGTCTGTCTGTCTTCCTGTCTGTCTGTCTTCCTGTCTGTCTGTCTGTCTGTCTGTCTGTCTGCCTGTCTGTCTGTCTGTCTGTCTGCCTGTCTGTCTGTCCGTCTGTCTGCCTGTCTGTCTGCCTGTCCGTCTGTCTGTCTACTTCTTCCAACATGCATCATGAGACTCATTCATGGATTTTCCCGTTTGTTCACCTAAAACAGGGACCACAAGGAGAGCAAGGAAACGCTGGAGTGTCTGGAAAACAAGGCCCCAAAGGCCTGCAGGGACAAACTGTGTGTAAACATCAGAACCATCATGAGAGTCAACATGTCAGACAGCTGATATTTATTTAAATCAGCCTTCATTCCTTTCATGTATTTTTTTTTTGTTTTTTGTCCTGTTCCTTCAGGGGTCCAAAGGGGAGACAGGACCAGACGGCGAGAAGGTAACTGATGAAGATTCCCCTCAGTTTACCACAGAGCTTCATTGTGTATCATATTTGTATTCAGTGGCGGAATCGCAGTTCTCATTCTTTTATTAAGATTCTTTTCTGGCATTTCTGCTTTATTTCATTTGGCAGAGGACAGAGACATGCACACATGTAGCAAAGGGCAAAGGTCGGAATCAAACCTGGTTAAAAGGAAACGACAGCTTTGAATTGAGTTTTTTTTGCTCGTGTGTACTGTAAATATTATGTGTGCTTTACCGACTGTAGACTCATAACATTGTATAATGTAATACTAAGTTTTGGTGGTGTCAATCATTGATCCATTATGAATCCTTAATGTGGTCCAACTATTGATGAAGGAGTTTCACTTGTTGTTACAGATGGTCTGATACCATTTTTTCCCTTTTATGAAACCTGTTCTGATAGCTGGTCTGTGGGTACCGATCCGATACCGGTGTCAACCTTTTGGACCGACTCTGCTGAGGTCAAAGGTCACCTTATTTTGAACGGGGTCCATGGCCCAACAGATAGAATCATGGTGACCTACAGACTCTCTGAGACTCTTCAAGTTGTTTCTCCTGATAATTATGGAGACTTTTACTGTAAACCACAAACAAAAACATACAGAGAATAAAGAATGTTATAGAACATTCTTTTATTATCTACTTTGATAGAAATGAAGCTATTAGACATTTAGTCCAAGACCTGTTTGCCTGTTTGTAACGTTCAGAGGACTAAACGGAGCAAAGTGGAACACAGTATCAGATTGGGACATGGACTCGAGTACTGGTCCATTCCGATACCAGTATTTTCGGCGGTACCAGAACAACTCTTCTTGTTGTTTTGTATTCTCTCTGATTGTGGTCTGGGACCTCATGATGTTTATTATTCAACCTTTGTTGCCCATGTCGATGAATGCTGTGGTTTGTCACCTGCTCCTCATCGATCTCCTGACAGCCTGCTCTCATCTCATGACATTTTGTGTTGTTTTTCCTCATCAGGGAGCCGCTGGAAAGAAAGGAATCAAAGGTTTGAAGGGAGAAAAGGTAGACTGTAAAATTCCTGCTGATTCATTTGCTTCCTCTTTCCACGGCAGCTGGGGTTTCACAGATTGGTCTGTTCTTTGTTCTTCTTTCACAGGGAGACGTGGGTGATCGCGGAGATAAAGGACAGGTGATTACTTGTGTGTTACTTCTATAATTTAGAACCTCCATGATGTCACGAGTACACACTCACTGTCATAGTTCAGGAGAAACAGTGATACTTCCTTTGACAGACAGATACAGGGTGAAGAGTTTACATAAATCATAAATCTTTGACTTTTTGTACATCAGTGATACAGCAAATGTTGATTGTTGATATAATAACCCTGAAACTTTGGCAAAACAGAGCTTAAAGTTTATATAGGGCCATGGTGGTTTTCTTGTTATTTGCCACTCTGTGCTTACACACATTTACAAGTCTGTGAAGGCAAGTACCCCTTTTCTAAAAGTATCAAAATATATAACACAAGGTGTTCCAAAACAAGATCAGATATATGGAATACAGTATTTGAAGTGCCTATGAAGTCCAGTCCTTAATGTGACCCCCTCGAACTGAACAAGCAAACAAAGAGGAAGTAAACAGACCTGGAAAAAAAAAACAGATTCGCCAAAGGATGGTATCTGCTTACAACAGATACCAGGATGAATGAAGACCACCGCGTTCACAGAGTGTAGAAACTTTGTCAATGTATGACACACAGAGTACCAAGTGGATTTTCTGTCTCTCTCCCTCTCTTTACTCTATTCCAACAGCGAGGACCTAAAGGGGCCGTTGGTCGTGATGGAGACCCCGGCCCAGTGGGACCGCCTGGTATCCCAGGGTCCAGAGGAGAGTCTGGCTCCATTGGTGACCTTGGTATCAAAGGCCAAGCAGGACCGAAGGGAGTGCAGGGTGCTCCGGTGAGCGATGGTTTTCATTGTCCAGTATCCAGGTTGTTGTTTGGCTGTTATTTAACTGGAAGTTGTTTGGCCATAGTTTAGTACCAGGTTCAGTGGTGGACGATGTTTTCCAAATAAAACCTCTCTGGCACCACTGGCAGAAGTTTTGGATTTGAAGGAGATTTGTTGGTCAGTTTCTTTATGTGTTGGCATTTGCTCTGTAGCGATTTTGAAGAAACTTGGTGGAATGGTGGCGCCTGCTTCAGGGCAGGAAAAACCAATGGAAGTCAGGTCCTGATCTGCTGTTGATCCAGAGGCAGATACATTGGAAACTCATTGGAAAATCTGACTTCTTCTCGTACACCATCCTGGCAGATTTACAGTACGATAGACCACCGATACGTCCAACTCGCTGCAGATCTCTCAGCTCTTCAGTCATCCAGGTCATGTTTATCCAAGAACCGTTGAGTCGAGGACAACTGGACTTGGTAGAAGATACTTGAAGACGTAAAAGCACAACATAAAATTGACCCCCCTTTTCCCACTCCAAAGGATGACCAGGGCCACCGCGGATGTAGTCCAAATGAGTCCGGTTCATTAAGAAAGTCAGGGTGAACTTGGACAAAACAACAGAACAACCTGTTCATTCAAAACCTAAAACTTACCTACCAGAGAAAGTAAGGAAACGGGAATACAGAGAACTACCCTGTCTCCATAACGCAGAACGGGAGAAAACGGATCAAAACAAATCACCCCCCTCACCCTACCACCACCAGGACCGTGTGTGAGAACTGGATAGATGTTTACAAACTATGTACACGTGAGATGAGGTGTAAGTGCGACGCTCCAACATTTACAAACGCAAACAGACAATCGATTTCTACAAGACAAATGACTATTCCCTTCAAACATCACTATCCAGGAGAGGAAGGAAGTGACCTCACTGAGTCAGAACCATAACGTCAGCACCCAACCAGCTGACAAAGGAAGACATACGGAGGTAGTGAACCAAACCCAAACACACAGTACGACAGAGGCTGGTCCACGTCAAAGGCCCCACATCCAAACACATGACACAGAGGAGCCAACGCCTCAGGACAAGATGCAGCAGCACCTTCATCTGAAAGACGAGGGACACTCTTTAGAGGACAACAACATCCACATATTAGATGGGGAGGACAGATGGTGGTGGAAAGAGGACTGAAGGAGGCCGTCTATGTGAAAATGAAAAGACCATCTCTGGACAGAGGAGGAGGGCTGAGACACAGACAATGACCTCAGAGAGATGAAACACCTGGGAGTCTACAGAGCCCAAACCCCTTGAAGTATCTTCTACTAAGTCCAGTTGCCTGCGATTCAAACCTTCTTAAATATCTGCCCTTGTTTCTTTTAGGTCTTGAGTTCAAACCCTCGGGTGACTTCTATCCTTCCTGTGTGAAGTTTACAAAGTAGTTGGGATGATCCATCACAAAAGGATTCATTGGAACAAGAAAGGTTTTGGTTTGGTTTGTTTGGCTTTGGTGGAGGCATGACCTTTCTATGGTGGGGTCACAACTGATCAATCAGCTGGAGGACAGTGGAGGACAATGAACTTTTTGGTCAATGCAGGGACTTGGTTTGACGGATGAGCAGGTCTTGCAGCTCTGCAGAGGTGTGGTGACGGCTCAGATCTCCCAGTACGCCTCCTCCATACAAGCCAAGTGCTCACAGGGCTGCCCCATCAACAACCGCACGCTCCTCGGACCCACGGGAGCCCCAGGTCCGCCGGGACCGGCCGGCAAAGTTGTGAGTCGTGGCAGCTTTTAATTCCACACATATCAAAGAAGTTCTCGTTCCCGTGTGACTTCTTTACTTTCCATCTTAATAATGTTATGCAACTAAAGTTTCAGTTTCTCTTCCAGCAATATTAATGTTACAAAGTGAAACATGTTCATAATTCTGCCTTTGTGTCTTAGGGAAAAGGTGGGAAACCCGGGGCAAAGGGAGCCAGAGGAGCTCAAGGTGACAGAGGAGTGGAGGGTCAGAAAGGAGAGCAGGGAAAAAGAGGTGAGTTCAGATTGGACTGGACTCCAGAAGGTTTTTAGATGTTTAGATTATTTCTGGGCATTTGGATTTAGAGACAGGATCTGGACAGACCTGTTTTTACGTTGTCTTAAATGTTGTTGGAGAAGAGCCACACTTCAGGAAGAGGAAGACCCAAACACACAGACAATCCCCGTTCAGTCAGCGGTGCGTGGGTTCTAGGCTCAGCCCGGCCCCGAGTCCTGACACGCTGTGGACAGCCACTCGTATCGCCGGTCTCACTCTCTATCACAACACAGAGGTCATGACCACGGGTACGAGTTGGACCGCAGACCTCGGTCTTCGTGCCCAACTCTCACTCGGCGCAGGCGCTGCATGGAAACTCCTCAATCTCTCGCTCCATCCCACCTTCGCTTTGAACAAAATGCGGAGATGGTTGAAGCGTCACTCCTTCATCCAAAGTCTTCCTCTCGCGCTGCAGATTAAACGCCCTGAGTTCCATCGTCTGTGTGCGTTTAGTGGCGGTGAATGTGAATGAATGTGAATGTATTGTGACGGGTGTGGAAGTCTCTCCGGCCCTCACGCGTTCTTGGTGATTATTGTTTTCTAAGGTTCAAAGGGACCTAAAGGAGGCGTCGGCGATCCTGGTAGAGGTCTGCCAGGACCTGATGGACCTCAAGGCCTAAGAGGTAAAACACTCTTCATCCTCGCCTCCGTTCTGTATTTGATATGCGGCTTTTATCTTTATGAAAATCATGGAAAGCTGTTGACGCATGACGCAGGAGCTGAAGTTTGATTTCATTAGATTTAAAAATTTAAGCCCGAGGACACAAAATGTTGTCACTGAAATTTTACGGCAGCTATCGAAAGATTTTGGGAGTTTAAGTCCTTTCAATGTGGGATTCCATATTTCATATTCCCGAGTCGTCGTTTTCCCTCTCCAGGTGTACCAGGGTATCCAGGCGAACCCAAAAATGGCATGGAAGGTCCCCGCGGCCCCCGTGGATTCCCCGGTCCGGTGGGTGTGCCCGGCATGGTCGGCATCGCCGGTGTTCCGGGAATTTGCGAGGCCCGGGATTGTAGCATTCACGCACCAGTGGTCCGGAAAGAGCAAGGCCTGGTGAAAGGACCGCTGAGCTCCAAAATGTGAAAGTGAACCCCTGTGACGAGTTCTGCCGTGGTCCCAGAGGGTCTGCGGATCACCCCGCTGGACGCTCTCTGCTCCTTTCCACCAATCCTCCAGTTCCTTTGGAATTTGAGGTTGTTTGAGGTGTTTATCGAGCGGTCTATTTAGAGGATCAAACCGGTGTTATTTTATCTTTTTTAATATGATCAACAAATGAAACGAAAAGGCTAAAACCAAGGTTGGCTAACGCTACACGTTCACATCTTTTGGATCTGCAGAGTCTTCAGGGACAGCCAACAGGTTGTTTTTCCACCACAAATCCTTTTGCAGTACTTGCTAGTACCCCTAGCCAGCCTTCCCCAGACCCTTTGGTCTTTGGGGATTGTGCCACAGTTGAACCTCTCTCAGCTGTGGTTTGTTGTGTAGCCCGCAGCAACACGTCTGTTTACCCTCCATGATGGTAAATGTCAGGGCGACGACGCACGGTGGTGATGTCAGATGTACACATGTACGTATTTGAAGTGTCACATGATCGTCCTGGACCTCACAGTTAAGGATGAAATATGAAAACCACCAGTTCAGAGGCAGAAACTTCAATCTTTGTTCCTCCTATTATGGAATTTGTACAGATATTTGCACAGAGATGGTTTACATCTATTCATATAGTTACACGATAGATTCTGTGGTTTTGGTCTTTTCATGGAATTTGTAGATTAGATGAATCAACGCCGGTCTAATCCTTAAAGAGTCCGAACGCATTCGGCGTGACTGAAAAATGAAGTGGGCCAAGTGCAGCTCCATGAGGCGCTCCTTTGTCGGGCAGATTCGGTGAACTGTGCGTGGATGAAACCCGAGACTTTTCGTGTTCACCTGAGATTTATTTTAAATCCAAACAGCTCGTTTCCTTGTGTAAAAATATTCCCTCGTGGACTCTCAAATCCAGTCTGGTTTTTGTTTTTGACACCCTTGAAAGCACAACAAAAAAAAAATAAACAAAAATAAAAATTGCATTGTAAATATTTTTTTGTAAAGTATTTCAAAAACATGTACTGTGTTCAGAAATATATTTCAGATCAACTGTCTGAGCTTTTTTGATAACTGAGCAGAATGAATAAACGTGGGAAGCTGAACACGAGCCGACACCACATACAGTATGACGGTCACATATTTCCTTTAAGTTTCATTTGTTTCAGTACCTTAGAGCATAATTTTCTTGAACACTTATCAAGTCACTCCGAGTTAAAACCACAGACCATGAAACCGAGATGTGCAGGGATCTAA
Source organism: Brotula barbata (assembly GCA_900303265.1). Classification (NCBI taxonomy): domain Eukaryota; kingdom Metazoa; phylum Chordata; class Actinopteri; order Ophidiiformes; family Ophidiidae; genus Brotula; species Brotula barbata. The sequence continues at coordinate 40,838 of OMNV01013826.1, forward strand.
AGTTTGTTTGCTGTCCAGTGGATTCAGACACTTTACGGTCAATGTATTGTTGCTGTTTTTAAGAATAAAGACCAGGGAAGCTCAATATTTTTCTTTTTTGGTATTTCAGCTTTATTGCGATAGATACAGTGGAGAGATGAACAGATGGAACGGAGCAGAGTGACCAGAAATCACTACGGCAGCATGAGCAAGGCACAAAACGTTTTGGTTGCGTATCTAAAGCACACACACACATTCTCCAACATCATTTCCATACATGATGTCACACCCACAGCACTGAGGTTGAACACGACTTAAATATGTAAACGTAGTCGGTGGCAGACGCCTTATGCTGTGGGATTATCACTGGAGTTGGTCCACTGCTCCTACTGGTATCAGGATTGTCGTTTCTGTCCAACTAGATCTTAAAAGAATGTTCTACCTCATTCGTTGTTCTGTCCATGTTTTTGTTCATGTTTTACAAAAGGTTTCCAGTAAAAGTTACCAGAATTGGCAGGAGAAACAGAGAGGCTGTACATTACTGTTATTCTATTTGTTGGCCCTTGGACTGAGTCCACTGCCAGGTCCAAAAAGTGGACACCGGTACCCAGGGCCCACGGCAGGAAAGGAAAGACCAACGGTATCTGAACATCTCTGGTTATCAAAGCACATTTCAAGTACAACGTCACCTCCAATGGCAATTGCAATAAGTTTGGCAATGTGTGCATCTACTGGTCTACAGATCGTTGTGGTTCAAGGTCCAGGTTTTATTTACACCCTGAAAACTGGCTCACTCAGGTGTACAGACACCAATAGGGTTCATTTCAAACATACAAACAGACGTGGACAGAAGAGGAAGAGGAAGAAGACCATGTAGTGATCAATTTTTGCCCCATTTCAGTCGGCGGTGCCTGTAACACTAATGACTGATAGGTTATATAATATACATATACAGTATATACTGAGACACATCACAGTTTGTTGACCAAAACTCAGCACACACAGACGTTTGGCCGTCTGTGTGTTCTGTTTCCAGCTCCACGGACGGTCAGTGTTTCACAGTGTGTTTTATTGTGTCCAAACAGAGATTCAAGTCATCGCCTGTGCCGGCGTTGTGCTTCTTAAGCCGGCCGGTTAAGGTGTTTCGGGCGGTGACCAGCCGTAGGCCGAAGACTGTTTGGACACAACAGGACAGTGAGTGTCATTTTCAGAGCAGAGCGGCTCCTTCTACAGCATCCCTGGAGTTTAGCTGCCCTCTGACCTGATGTGGAACAGGCAGCGTGAGGTCACTTGGTAGCTCTATAAAGACAACAGACTGTAATAATAGATAAATAAACAAAGAGCGACACTGTCTGCCAGTCACTGCAGGTGAGGCAGTGATTGATATGTATATATATATATATATATATATATATATATACCCCATA
>OMNV01013827.1:6574-18413 GCA_900303265.1 Brotula barbata
TGGCGACCTTACCAGGGCGTGAAGCTTCTCCTCCAAATCCTGATTGGTTCTCTGCGACGCTGTGTAACTGTTCTGGAGTCTGGGAAAGAGAGAGAGAGAGAGAGAGAGAGAGAGAGAGCGAGAGAGAGAGAGAGAGAGAGAGAGAGAGAGAGAGAGGGAGAGGGAGAGAGCGAGAGCGAGAGAGAGAGGGAGAGCGAGAGTGAGAGCAAGAGAGAGAGAGAGAGACAGAATTAGGATTCTCACTTAAATGTTTTACAAAGTGAAATGGAGTTTCTCCTCCTTGAGAAACAAGGTAATCAGTGATTTGTGCCTTGTGCCTTGCCCAGTGGAACTGCGGCAGCATATCAGTTAAACATCTCAGTGGGAGTAAAGGAGTCATTAGCGACGATTTAAGGGTCAATCTGTGATACGTATCAGCGTGTTGAGCAGTAAAACTTCCTCTGACAGCTTCCTGGAGAAGACTCATGTTTAATCCTGGGTCTCATTAAGCAGCAGCTCGCTAACTTCCTCCCTCATTTCGTGACAGATTATCACAGCGGAGCTTTATGAAGAACTCAAGTCATTAATTCTTCTACGGAAATAGAGGCAACAAAAACACATACACAATTAAATTCCAAATCTTCTCCATGAATTCTCCACAAATACAAAATGTCTATGGTGTAAAACGCACAACTCCTGAAGTCAACATGTCTCATCTTAAGATCAACTCCTTCATCAGCTAAAGATATAAACATGAAAACAGCTGTTTGTGTCAGCTCCATTACAAACCAGGGCTGAAAGATGGATGAAATATTATAGTGCAACAATTCAAATGAATCACTTTCTGTCCCTGTCACCATTTCTTCATGACAGGAGATGACATCACGACAGCTTAGGTCAGGGGACATGTGGTCAGGGGACATGTGGTCAGGGGACATGTGTGCTGGGCTAGAACTTAGCAATAGCAAAATGACGTGACGTGACGGTTACAGACAACAAATGCTAGCAAGAAAGTGAAAGATTTGATCCCTGAACGAGCCGGCAAGTCCCCTGGCCAGAGTCCGCCTTTACTCTAGGAGACATTAACAAGCACAGGTGATGCAAAATGCTACTAGCAGCATTAAAAACCCGTGCAGACAGAGATTAAAATGGAATTTCATACATCCACGATGGACCCCTGGGTCAGTCAAATATTTTACTTCAACATCTCGCACACCTTGATCTCAGATTTATCCCATCACACATGATTTTTGGACATCACAATTTTCTCCCTTCTGACCTTTTACAAATGCTGCTGTCAAAGAGAAGAGGAAGGACGAGTTGAGTTGAAGTTAAGGACCTGAGGGAAGACAGAACGCCTTTCCCTCTGTTGGACGATGACGCTCCAGAGGTTGAAGAACACACACAGAGACTTGGAATATTCAGAGTGGAGCTGAACCTCTCATTAATTCACTGCCTTTGATTCATGAGGTACGGATGCAGAAGGGTGTGTGTGTGTGCGTGTGTGTGTGTGTGAGGCGAGTTCACTCCACCCGTTGCCTTCCCGTCTTGATTTCACATGAAAAGTCTTGGTGTCTGCTGTAGCCTCGGCTCTGTGGCAGTGGGTTTTATCTGCTGATCTACTGACAGACTGACCCCATTTAACAGGAAAGGTCTGTTTGTGAAGCGCTCCTCCGCCACACATTCAGGCTTCCTCTGATGGAACGAAGCCACATTACATGAAAACGTCCTTTCCTCACCCTTCTCCTAATGAGACGCTCGTCTTTGTCTTTAACACCGTGGAAGATATGAAATGATAAAACATTCCTGATACCGCAGAGCCCCTGGTAGAGTTTGACCTGGGCCTGGGATTGGGTCCATCTTCATTCAGTTTCATCTTAAAGTGAAACGCCCAGAGTTTCCAGAGCTCCCAAATATATCAGGATGCAGTGTGGGTAAGTATGTACAGTATGTATGTATGTATATGTTTTCATTTACCAGCTCTTAAGGCGTCCATGTCGTTCTGAACCAGGTTTTCCTGTACATGTCTAGAACAGCAAGTGTTCAAACTGACCTGACTGAACAGCACGGAAGAAAACCGACATTCCATAATGATCATGGATACGGCGATACAAAAGGAGGAAGTGGCAAAAACTTACAGGATCCCACAAGCAAGCGGACCCAAAATATTGGACCCAAAATTTTTGTCTGAATCCGGCCCGGCAATTTGAGAATCTAAACAACTCTTACATGAAAACTTTCAGATTAATTACTCTGTCATCTTCATCCTCACCTGCGGAACTTGTCCCTCATCTTATCCAGGTCGTCTCGTGTTCGGCTGAGCTCCGTTTCCATGTAATGGCGGTTGCCGTCAAACTCCGCCTCCATGGCTTCAATCTTGTGGGTGGAGAGAGAGAGGCGGCACCGCAAGTCCTCATTCTGCTGCTGGAGGACTCTGGGAAACAATGAGACAATAAAGAATAAAGGATATGAAAAGCTAAATTCATTTTTTACATTCTATTTTAGTTTAAATTAGGGAGAAATATTCAGATACGACTTCCAGAAAGTAAAAAGAATGGTCCTTTTAGGGAACATGGATAATGGTGGGAGATCGAAATCAAAAGAGACGTTTACAGAGAGAGGGAGAGAGGGAGAGAGAGTTGGTGAATGGGTAGAAAGGTAAGGTGTTTGTTGTCACTCACACACTATTACAACAGTTTTGGTGGACAGAAACAGAACAGAATAGAATTCATTACCTGATCCTGTCCGAGTCTGATAATGCCTCCTGAAACAGAGGAGAACAGAATTTACTTAAAAACACATTCACTTTTGCATTTGAGATGGAATAATGGGAGTGGTTGTTGGTCAACCTGTTGTTGTTATTGCTCCCATTACCTCCAGAGTTCAGGTTTTAAGCGGAAAAAAGCAAAAAGTAAAGATTATCACTTCAAATGGAAGCGATGATTCCTCTTGGAAGGATGAACTCACGCCTTGTGTGGACAGCAGAGACTCTCTGACTCTTGCCTGTCAGAAAGATCTGCAGCGATGACAACGAGTGTTAACCATAAGTGACATAAATCAACAGGGCAGAGTGCGTCCGTCCCTCTTCTTTGCTGTCCTGTGTTTGATCGACGGTCACTTTGGTGAAGCCAACAGGTCGACGCGTGGAAACACACGGCAACAATGTTCTCTCCGAGCTGTGACATCAATGAGACGTTGGTTGTGATTGGAGCAGCTAAAAGGCCAATCGGCTGCCTGAGCCCAGGCGGACTAAAGGAGGACTACTTCTCATGATTAACACACACACACTCCATTTTGTGAAGTGAACAGTGCCATGATTTAAGTCTCCAAGATGTTTTAAAGTGTATATGCCTGGTGTTGATAAAAGATTTGCCTCCATGGGGTATTTCTTCACGTGTCTTTATGTCTCCTTATGAAAGCGAGGTAACACTGGAGGCTGTTTCCAGGAACGTTGCCAATAAATTCTTAAGGTAAGGTCGCCTACTCAGCGAGCACTCCAAGCCCAACGAGTATATTGTAAGGTTGCCATGGTAACCCTATTCCCACTCAGGTGAACCAAACCCTGATGTCAATCCAAACTGCTGTTATTGTTCTTGCATATAAAACTGTCTGGGGAAAGTGAGTCAAACTGAGTTGGGCAGAAGAACCTGTGATGTTCCATCAATCTGACTGAAGAGTGCAGATACCGACAAAGAAATCTCAGATAAAGGGGGTTATTACCAACACCTCATACACACCACACCTATTTCCACGTTGTTATCTCTCTCTGGAATTCATTCAAGTGTTTCAGTTGAATTCAATTGTGTTGAAGTCACGATGTTGGACAACATGGGGACGTCCAGTTTATGATTTTGGACCAGGGCTGTCTCACACATGATCACACAAGAATGAACAAGGTGATGGTAGACCGCTGTGTGGTTATTTTTCCCCACCTGAGATTTGGACAACAAGGTCAGCAGAAGGTGCCAACAAGTCCAGATATTAAACACAGCTGATAACGGCCAGCATGAGTGATCCCTTGTCGAGTTTCTCAAATTGCGTTCATGTTGTAGACCAATTGACATATACAAAGATCCTCTGAACAGACTCGTTTACTGGCCAGATTTTGTGGCGGTCGGGTATTTATGTTGGTTTGACCCCAGTGATGTTAAACATTTTGCATTACTAATGACAGAAAATCAGGGGAGACGTAAATGGACCTCGTTACATCATCTATGTGGACGGACGTGATGGACTCAGAGAATCCAGGGGGAAAAAACTGTAAATTTCCTGCTAAAAATCAGACAAAAATGAAGGATTCTTTTACTCTTAGCATGTGATGAGAGGAACAAAACCTAAAACCACAGACACAACACAGGAAGTACTTATTTAGGTTTTTACTGGCTGCACCGAGGAGGACGGGAGGCCAAAGATGAAGACTGTGTCCTGCTGACCTACCTTGACGTGAGATAAAACAGAGGTGTAAGAGTTAAAATGCTGGTGATGCCAGTCTGTCTTTTCTCCTCCATTTGTCCCAAAATCCTTTATCTCGTTGCCATAGTTTTTCTTCTCCAAACTCTCCTCCTGCAGGGGCTCGTGCAGATTCTTGGCCTGCTGCAACGCTGCGACCCAGTCGTCCCAGCGCCGAGTACGTTCTGATGAGTTCTTGTCCTTGCTGCTGTAGACAACGTTCCCGCTCTTACCCGCCTGTTCCCTGGACAACTTCTTGCCGAGCAGCGTGAGGCAGTCGGGGCTGAGGACCCGGCTCGTGATCTCGTCCAGGAAATTTGAAAAGCGAACCTTCTCATCCAGAAACTGCGTCCTCCAGCTCATGTCCGCAGGGGTCCTGATTCTGAAGGGTGGCGAGGACGAAGGTCGCTTGGAGCCCACTGTGCAGTCAAGAGAGGGAAGTTGACGTTGGGTACCCCCTCGGCCCAGGTTCTTGTCCCAACTTTCCACTGACTTGAATTTTCTGAAATGGTTGCCTGTCTGGGGGACACCCAGTGAGCTGGGATGTTTCAGGATGCCCTTCGGTGGAGCGCCTGAGCTCTGTAGGACTGTCTGTGGTCGGGTGGCAGCCTGAAGCTGATGTGTCCAGTTCAGTCTATCATCCTTTTTGACCCAAACAGCTGCAGAATCTCTGGCTGCAGCAGGGTTTTGGCAAGTGAGGAAACTGGTGTGGTAACTTGAGGCGTTCCCGTCTAGTCCTAGAATGCCCTCTGCTAAGGTTTCGGTGCGAGTGGGCCTATTGATGTGGCTCAAGAGGAGCGGTGGTGGGATGCAGAATTCCAAGCTGGAAAGACTCGAGATTTCCAGTTCCATGTCTGAGAAAGTACAGATAGAAGGTGAGGCGCCGTGCCCCGCTGCGGCACTCTGCGGCCTCATCCTCCTGGACCCAGGTGTGTTCTTCATCTGTTGTTGGAAAGATAAAGAGGTGTTTAGGTCGTGACGGTTTACCTGACTGACATCGGACTGCGGTGCTGGCGCGGGTGGGGCAGCTGGCAGAGAATGGCGAGTCTCTCGGTGCTGTGGGGGAGCCTTACGGTAGGGCTTCCGGGCCGGGGCAGCGCTCGTCATCCTGGGCCCTTCTTGTTTCCTTCCTTCCTGTTGTCCAATCAGTCCTGTCGTAAAAGGGAGCGTTAGATGAGGTAGAAACAACACGGGCAACCGCTGCCCACCCTGCCTACCGCCCACCACAACACCTCTGCCAGAACTGAATGAGTCGCTGTCTCATCCAGTGCATCCCCAACCTCTTTCTATTTTTTCTCTCTCTCTCTCCTCTCTCTCTCTCTCTCTCTCTCCCTCTCTCTCTCTCTCAGGATGCATGGATGTTCTGTCCGTTTGCATCAACATCAAACATGCCGGCATCCCCACACACACGTGCTATGAAGCCTGGGAGTTTGGGACTAGCCTGCACCACACACACACATTGACAGGGTGTCTCTGTAAAATGTATCAGTATCTTGAGCCCCAGGGTATCCATTGATCTCAGCGTTAGTGTTTCCAGCAGAGGAGGTGTGGCTCCATTGATCTGAGTGAGGCTAACAGTAGCATGGCAGCATTAGCCTGCCTGTCTGAGTGAGAGTACAGACACAACAGTCAGATATCACGGACAACATCCGACACACGACAGGCACGAGTCCAGGTTTGAAACTGATAATCACTTCATCTGTTTTATTTAGCAGGAGATCACAAACACAACATAACTCAGAAATCAGTGAAATATGAGGAAAAATATCAAGGACTGTTACAAATAATAGATTACACAAAAAAATGATCAAAATCACACACAATCAATTATTAAGATTAAAAAGAAGAATTAAAAAGATCTGATGACCTCACAGACCACCGCCGTCTACAACGCCACCACAGCTCCATAACCAGGATCTCCTCCACTGTCCCCATGTTTGTTTGTTTAACATCCGTGCCGACGTAAAGGACGCACGTAGGAGGGCAGAGACGGTTACATCGTCTGAAACGGCCGTATGAATTTTCATACGTAAAGAGAGCATACGTGAGACATTACTCGCCAATTCTTAGTTCAAACCCTGGGATTAGTCTGGGATGGATGGAAGCACTTTGGATAAATTCAATGAGCATTCTAGATTTATCATGGTCTTCCAAAGATCCTAAACTATGGTAACATTTTTAAACTGCTCCTAAAATGCTTATTTCCACCAGTTTTTTTTAATACTCTAGAACCTTTTATGGACACGTCACTGAACCACGATCACTGGGTGAATTTAAAAAGTGTATCTTTCTAAATGTATCTACTTTTGGTATCTTAGGAACCTTTATGCTTTCCACTATAGTTTAAAATAAAATTTGGTGTTTATGAACGTAGAAGCATTGGTGGTTACATCAGAGTAAAAGAGGTTTTACAAACAAAAAAGATTTTTCAAAACACTCGATCGTCACGGCCCCTATAAATATCTGCAATGCATTAAGTTCCTGGCAGAAAGGCGGCAAATGATTCTCCGTCTGTAGCTGAGGCTAATTTTGGCACCGTAGCGCCTCGTTATTTATCTGAATGAAAACCACAGGAACCCTGCAGCTGGAAAAAAACTTCACACGGTGTGGAAACAACACACACACACACACACACACAGGCAGGCAGACAGCCAGGAACAGAGGCAGGCAGACACACACACCATACGCACATACATAGGCAGGCAGACAGACACACACACACACACACACACACACACACACGCCTGCAGCCAGGAAAGAACGCATCAAACTCATCATCTAGTCATCTAGCTCACGTTTTCATCATGGTTGGAGGGCCAGTGTTTAGGCGTAAACAATCCTGCATCACCCGAGAGTGAACACACACAAAGAGCTCACCAAGACTTGAAGCAGCACAAACTGACCTGAGATCTGCTACAGGACCAACAGACCATCGGTCAAAATGTTCACGGGTAGAAAACGTTCATGAGTTGGTCTGTAAGGTGAGACTTTTCCATGCGTTTCTACATTTCTGAAACATGTTTTGAGCTTCCATTTTAACTCGTGTAACTCTGAGGTTTTCCACTGTGGTCATTTCAATGCCCAAAGCGGTTAAAAAGCATTTTTGTACAGTTTTTATTTTTGGATTTCTTTTTAAAGAATGGTCAAATCCACCTAAAATGAAGGTACACGGGCCGTACAGATAAGACATCTAAACCACATGACACGAGTCAAGCTCCCCTTCTTCCTCCCAACTGAAAAAGTAGGTGGAAACTACTGGAAATGAAGCAGTTCGTCCACTGGAAAGCTCCAGATTGAACATATGAACGCTGGCATGCACGGTGGTGCTGCTTCCACGAGCCGGCTACGAGGCTCAGTGTGCTTCTACTGGACAGCGACTTCAACAGCCATCAGGCTGGACAAAAGGGCAGTCTCTGGTTTTTTGTTATATAATTGGCTGCCAAATTTGAGAGGGCGTGATTCACTACTTCCACACAAAACAAAACTCCATTTGACCTGATGGTGGCGCTATAACAATATAATAACATTTTGGGGATCTTCGATCACTAGGCAATCACCCTTACCCCCTACGCCACGCCACCCCAGCTGATATGGATGCGATCTGCAGCTCATCCATTATTTCAAGGAGTGCAACGTGAGCTTCGTTCAGCTGCCGTGGGCTCAGGTGGCAGAGCGGGTGATGAACCACCGAGGTCCTGAATCGGCATCCCATCCCTAAACTCAAACTTTGCTCTGAGGTCGTAGCTGCTGAATATAAGACATATAACCTATAAATGGACGTGTGTATAAATGTGCCCACAGGTCCGAAATTACGTCTCGGTAATAAATTTGGTTGTATGTTGAAATTCATGTAATGTAATTCACACCTGTTCATGAGTCTTTGGAGTGAGCGTAGGTTAATCCATTTGTCAACTTTATCTTCCCCACTGCTTTAGTTTTTTTATACATTTGTGAATAAGACACACTCACTGCGTGTAAGCTCTGTGCACAACGCAGTCTCTGCATTTCTAGAGAACAAAGACGCAAGACATCATACCGAAGGTCACGGCACGTCATCATCGCGTCTTAGACTGACAGTGAACCGGTAACTGGTCGGATCTTAAAGTAAATGAAACAACATTTGACAAGCAGGTTTTAAGACGCCCTTTAATATCAATTACTCATCATTAATGAGAAAAACAGAGTCTTCGTTATCAAAATAAAGGAGAGTGACAGTTCAACTGCTGTTGTTTGTAAAACGCATCATGTAGTAACTAACATCGTAAAAGTGTTATCAGATGTTTCAAACTTTACACCATGAGTGCAGTGAGAGACGTAAGACTGGACGGACGCTTGGACAGGAGACAGCTGGAGGACAAAAAGAGCTCTCAGTGTTCAGAACAAAGACAGAAACGAGCCAAGGCCAGAGAGAGAGAAAAGAAAGAAGCTGTGTGTGTGTGTGTGTGTTAGAGCGAGCAGATGCCGGCAGTGAGTGAATAGAGCCTCACCTTGTACGTCAGTATACTGGACTGTTCATCCTCTCTGTTGCATCTGTCTTTATGAACTCAGTCCTGTTAACCTTCCTCTTTCTCCTCCTCCTCCTCCTTCCCCACTCTGAGCCCGTGAACCTGCAGCCTCCGTCAGCCTGAAACACAAGAGGGACGGAAAAACACTGCTCAATGCCTGCTGTCCATCAGCCCACTAAACAGGAAAAAGAAGACGAGCTGAAGGGCTAAACGACGCAGAGTGAAGGGTTAAAGGACACAAGTCCACAGGAGAGGCAGATTAGAAGATGAACAGAAAAGGCCTTCAAAGCCGATATGGACAGGACAATGGAGGCAAGTGAAAGGGCGACAAAGACAAAGACAAACTGAGCAAAAGTGGCAAACAGGTGGAAAGAGTTGGACGTCAGGAAACCCCAGCATGGAAACACACCAAGTGTTCAACACGACCACGCTCAGTATATGTTAGATCCTGGATCCTCTAATCCTGTTAACTCCTGCTGTTTACCTTGGTTCATCAAACCCACCTGAGAACTCGATTAAGTAAATGTTGAATTTCTATGGCTTTAGAATTTATGCCTCACACAACGGGAGTAGATGGATCCGTACAGGAGCTCAGCCGGCTTGAGCGTCTTGCTCAGGGACCCTTCCACAGGACTGGATCTGCCTACAAGATATCTGATTGTACAGTCCGTTGGTTCATCCAACGTTTATTCAGTGATGTCTTCCTATCGTCCAGAGCTCCCCTTAAAATGATGTCCTGAGTGGAACGTCAACCCTTCGTGGAGTTATTTTGAAGATAAGAAGGATCGCTATGTGTTGATTGATTTCATTTGATGATGCTGTTTCCATCATCAAGCATGGGAGCAATAACTAAAGTAACAATAGAGCAAAGTAATGTTTTATTGTTTTAGGGGAGTAAGACAAGAGGGAAGGTCCAACGTTCTCTGGGAGCCAACAACCCAAACTGTAAGCTGCTGCTGTGGGTTCACGTCGTGTTTTTAGTGAGGTAACCTTCAGAAACTTCATAGGTCAGTCAGCTGGTTTATCGATGGCTTCCTGAATCCTAGCAGATAGTATGGGTGGGATGATATTTTATGAGCTCCGTGCTGTCTCATCGTCTCGTGGACATCGTCAAGCCAACACTAGTTTTCCAGCAGTGGTGCTTATTACCAGTAAGGACATTGCTGTGTAACAGCAACGTAACCAAACCAGGAAATGATGCAATATCTTTGGTGGGAAGGATTTATACAATGTTTATTGTCCAACACGATACTTCTATGTCCATGAAGGTTGTGTCACCATGAATGTCACTCCACAGGGAAGCGAGTGGAGTCTGTGGTTTTCATGCAGGGTGTAGCTCCGATCGGCTGCAGCATCCATGTTTCCTCTCTGGATGTACTCATGGTTGTTTCAGAGCTCTGTTCATTTCCAACGGCCACTTGGTGTCTTACTGTCCTGTTAGCCTCTTTCTCTCTCTCTCTCTCTCTCTCTAATGAGCGGCTTTGGAGGAGCGGAGTAATTAGGTTAATGGACAATGACGTGCTTCCTCCTCCTCCTCCTCCTCCTCGGTGGTGCTGCTGGCTCTGTGCCTCCAGACAACCCAGAGGGAAAAGCATTCCATCCTGCTTTATCTTGCAGCCGTCACCTCAGACTGAGGACTGGAACACAACACCGGCTCTCTGAATGTCAGGTTTATTTTACAGTGTTGCAACATGCGGCCATCGTCACCATAAGGCTGAGGCACAGCAGACAGAAAGAATGAAACTGAAAAATGACCCCATGTGGCCATTTTAGGACACGTCAGGCTCAGCTCAGCAGTGAAAGACCTTGTCCGTGTGACTCCACAGACCATGTGATGGAGGATGGTAATTTGACGTCAACACTCCACCCACGTGCTCTCACGCGCTTAACTATGTTAACTCCTATGTTGACGTGTCACTTCGGTTCAACGGAGTGAAAAAATAAAAAGTGAGTCTCTCTCTGTGAGTTGTGTATGAAATCTCAGAGTGACAGCTTCAGTCTGGAAGAAAAGGCAACCCTACAATCACTAGGGCCGACCTTTAACCCCTAAGCCACACCGCCCCAGCAGAAGCAAAACTAGAATTTTAGTGCTAAAAATAGTATTTAGTATTAGTGTCATTATTATAACGACCCAGGCACGTCCAAGAGACCCGCCGGCCTGATGGCCAAGCACAGTTTAAATGTCCTTTTGGTTTGCGAGTACGCTCAGGAGGAGGAAGAAGCCATCAAACTCATTTGTTGTTACATTATCATTGAATTAAGTCAAGAAAAATACTAACCAAAAACACGTCGTAATCCAGTCTAAGTGGAATAATTCCCCTTGACTTCGTTCCATTTTTGCAGCGCTTCCGTAGTGCGGTCGATATTTCTTCTAGCGGCCTGATTGGAGACAAAGCAGCCGCTGGTTGGTGGTTTTCTAGCACATTGGTAAGGCTGCACCAAGTTCAAACCAGGCGGAGTGGACACATTCAGAGTCCAGAGTCCAAGAACAGAGACCAAAAGAACGGAGACCAAAAGAACGAAGACCAAAAGAACGGAGACCAAAAGAACGGAGACCAAAAGAACGAAGACCAAAAGAACGAAGACCAAAAGAACGAAGACCAAAAGAACGGAGACCAAAAGAACGAAGACCAAAAGAACGGAGACCAAAAGAACGGAGACCAAAAGAACGGAGACCAAAAGAACGAAGACTAAAAGAACGAAGACCAAAAGAACGAAGACCAAAAGAACGGAGACCAAATGAACAAAGACTAAAAGAACGGAGACCAAAAGAACGGAAACCAAAAGAACGGAGACCAAAAGAACGAAGACCAAAAGAACAAAGACTAAAAGAACGGAGACCAAAAGAACGTACTACAATCCACAAGAACCTTCGTTCAAAAACAAGAATCAGCACACCTCAACAG
>OMNV01013828.1:0-15060 GCA_900303265.1 Brotula barbata
TTTGGATCTCATGGCTCTTGTCAGCTCCTTGAGGTGTGTGTATGTGTGTGTGTGTGGTTTTGTAAAAGGCAAAAAGTTCAGGTAGTTTGTCGATAAAGATTGTGAATTCAACGCTCCGTCAGTACGTTTACATGCACGATGATTACACTGTGATTTAGGGAATAAACAATTTCTTCACACGTCATGTATACATTTTAATATGTCTGACACTGACACAAACTCAAGTGTGCTTTGAAATATCGGACATAAATTACGAGAATGTAAATGTATTTATAAAAGCGTGTAAACACCTTAATCAGTATGTATGAGTATGCTGCCTCCATGTATATTTTTTCTTTGGGCAAACTGACCGAACACTGTGATTATACATCACATCATGTATACTCGAGTGGCACACTCCTATTGATTCTAAACATGCATTATTAATCATATTTTTTGCCTTTAAGGAAAAATATGCTGGAGCTGGAGTCCATGTAAACATACCGAATGAGGTTGCAATATTTTACCATTGTTGCATAGAAACCTTGTTTATTGTTGCATGCAAACCTTGTTTCATCATGAGCACACATTGTGTTGCATTTTAAATGTAAAAAAAAGTTGTAGAAAGGAAAAGTTGAGAAAATTTACTCAATTCTCAACCGGCCTGCACCCTTGTGTGTATGAACAGTATCACTGCACAATTTTCATGAATTCATTCCTTTCATGTCCAAAATCTGAAATACATAGTCACCTGAAAAAGTACATTTTACTCATAATACTTGCTGTAATAGTGACAGACAGACAGAGGCTTTTTATTGTGCTGTACAATGGATCAACTTTATCATTGCTTATCGCTCCACGGTCTCCCATTCCATAATTTTATGGAGGGCCCAGTGCGCTATTTTAGGCACCCAGATGAACATTTGTCCATATGTTGTTCCTCTCGTTAAATTTTGATGTAAAAACGAAATCAAATTACTCTGACTAGATATTCTGTATTCTATAATTAAGGACGCTATCTTGGTATGGTTGTAATCCCGTGAAGGAATAATTGAAATATATATTCAATTAACACCCTCATTAAATAGTTCCGTGAATAATGTTGCTTATCTTCTGTCAGCCATGGTATGTAATTGTTGTAATATATGTTTGTTGAAGGTGCTAAGGAGTCAAAAAAAAACACAGCTTACCATGGTATCACCTGAACACAGCACTTTGAACATGAAGGGAGGCATTATTCAGAATAAATGGATTATCAGGAAACCAGCATAAATGACTAAATAAAACTGTTAAGCAGGCAGCCAGTGGTAGCCAACATGATGAATCGCGGGCATTCCAGCTCCAAGATTGGATTTATTTTGTCTTTTATTTCTGCTTTAATGACTCGCCGTGAAACCACTCTTAATATATCGCCCATGTTTCTAGATTACCAGTGACTAATGACAATTCAAAATGGCTGTTATCTGCATTAATGTCTTTTTATTTGAAAAGTCAATACTGACTGTGTGAGTGCATGGAAGAGAAATATTCTGGTGAGAAAGACTTTCATTGGAGATATTTGTTATAAGCCTTCCAATTAAAAGGAACCCCTTCTGAGCGTGAAGGTAGGCTGGCGTTTCTGTAAGTATAAGATGTATCTGTATCAAAGATTGTCCACTAATCTCAATGTTATTAATAAAAAAAGACTGCATAAAATACATATTAATCTAGTCATTATCACACTAACTACACCTCATTAAAAATTAAAATATGTATGGTTCAAGAGTTTATTATACATGATAGATAATAAAGCATTTTGGGGTTATTCATAAAAAATGTCAAATCCATAGTAACAACAATGCATCACATTGTAAGTTATAAAGTGTATTCATAGATCTTCCCTTACTTTAATTAATGTTTATATGCACGGTAAAAAAAAAAAAAAAAATAGTTTACAGCTACTGGAGTTTTTTGAAAAGCCATGTATGAACCAGGGAGCCACTAAAATTTGTATATATCCTAGTATGTTTAGTATCCTTGCGCTGACTAAGAGACCGGCTCACTTCCTGCCCCACATGACGACAACAAATACCACAATGAAGTAGGTCTGAAATACAGAAAATACAGAAACACCATCAATGAAGAATAAACACTAGAAGGATGTTATCAAAACAAATACCTGATGTACACTACATTATTTATTTTAGGAATAAATAAAAAATAAAAAAATAGCTCCTAGCTAGTACTTGCTAGCGTTAGCGTTAGCTAGCCAGGTAACTTGAATAAATGAAGTGGTGAGGACAGAGGATTGTAGAGACAAACATTGAGCTGATCCTTTTCTTTCAGGCACATTATATCCCCTCCAGTTTGTTCAATACAATCAATGATTGTTTAGTTTAGTTTAGTGAGCACATTCGAGGACATTTAATAAACTCATTATGTGAAAGTGAAATGTCAAAAGAACATAAAATTGTCCAAAATGTATCTGAAAACCCCAACAAGCCTTTTTAAGTTCACTTTCCTCAAAACAAATGATACAATGGTAAAATATTTTCCGTATCACATCATGAATCCTGCAGTAGTGAGCGCCGTGTGCAGAGGATCAATATTCCACATTTTTGGGATAAATTAAGTCAAACGTTACTCCGCCACACTACTGCTGGAGTTCTCTCAGACGGCCCTGTTGACGCTGAAGATATAGTTCATTTTAATGAAAGAGTCCAGCGCAGTAATGATCGCAGTGATTCATGCATTTGTAGAGGAAATCAATTCCACATCAGCTAAGTACGGAAACAGGATCTTTGGTCGCCCTAAATCTTGGCACTGGGTAATATACCCTGAACTGTAGATTACATTAAACTGAAACTGAAACATTGATGTGCAGAATAAGACTGATGAAGTTCATTATTGGAGTGAAAACAGGTACGTTGAGATGTAGACGAAACACTGAGTCCAATAACGGCTGTAGACAGAATATAAAATACAAGCCCAAGGCACAGCTTTGCCACTGAGCTCAGACTGGACTGTTGTACCAGCAGGCCGTTGTTCTCTCCATCTATGATTTAACACAGCTGAGCATGGCTCAATGGCACCCGGGAGAGGACTTGATTTTCATGTTTGCCAATCTTCTTTTATACCTGCCCACGGTGACCATAAATACACTTTTATGCCTCCCGGAGAAATGCTTAAAGAAGCAGTTTGTCCAAGTCCTGTATGGATTCGCATGGCAATATTCATGATTGATGAGAACAGCAAAGTTTAGAAAACGCCCCGGAGAGTTTTCCCATCTCATTTGTTTGGGAGTTTTACATTTGAACATAATTCCCACTTGGCCGTATTTATGTGGGTTTTGGACTCGACTCTTCAGAGTGTTTTGTTCCCAGAGTGCTCTAATGAGGATGAGCAGAACCATCTCAAAAGGACTTTTTCAAGTAACGCTGAGATGCGGACACACGAAGAGCATGACAGAGTTTTAGATCCGTTCAGTTTCACTTTTAAAAAGAGCATCGGGAGAGCTTTAAAGTGTCAGTGCTTCATCTCCTGACGATGACGTTTGAACAAAACTCACATACATAGTTAAAGTGTTAAAACACAGGCTTGTTTTCCTGCTGTGTTTTTGATATAGAGCAACAAGAATGTAAATTTGTTGTTATCAAGTGTTATTCCTTGTATTAAAAGACCTGTGAGTTTCCAGGAATCAGACCAACAAACGTTTTCATGATCAATTAATCCAGATCTTGCTTGTTTGATTAGAGAGCATCAATGAAATATACTATTTTATGTATTTAATCTGTTTTGTCAATTGCTCAATTTATACTACTAAGTCTGGAAAGTGTTATATTAATATACAAAATGGAAAAAGATGAAAAATGAACTCATTGGAGAGCACAAGAAGCAGGAAAATCTATCACCAGCAATCGATAGCAAGAAATAATCACCTACCAATCCCAAAAAGACGTAAAAATTCATTTTCTATCTATCAACCAATCTATAAATCAGCTAATCCGCCCATGAAAACTCTGTGCATGTAGTTTTCATGTTGTCAGAGCAGTAAACAGTAACAGTATTTTTTATTTTTTCATGGATTAGGAAACATCTCCAGATACTTTTACAGGACTGTTCTTGCTTACATTAAATTGACTTTTTTTTCCCTCAGATTTCCAGTGTATGAATGAGCCAAGAGTTTAGATGTTGAAATCATCCTGAATCAATCATCCTCCAGATGAAAATCAAATATAACAGATGGAAACACGCCCTTGAATACACTGTTTACACAGATTAAACTAAGTGTGCGAATAGCTGAATACAGTCATTTCCACGTTCATAATCACCGAATCATGACTGTCGGTATTGTGACTACCTCGCCACCTGCTTGACCCTCTTTAGACGGGGCTAAACCGCAACTGACAAACTGGGGGGTCTGTCCAGAAGATGAAATGACCCCCAAAATAAAACCCAGCTGAGCTAAACATAGAGAGGTGTCCCTTTGGCTTTTTACTGGGCTGATATATGGTGACAGACAGGACTCCTGTGAAGCTGTCCCATCCAACCAGCTCTAAGATGTCATAAATACCTCTTTCTCTTATTATATATTAGCCTGGGTCACTGCTGAGAACGGTAGATAATATTTTCACATTCAGGAGCAGTGACAAAAATTTATTGTGACACTTGTTTATGTATCACATCTCAAACTCATTTGTTTAGTCGAGACACTTTCATCAACATCCTAGGCCTCGGTGTCACCGCTATATTCTCATGTCACTGATGCTGGTGCAGCTATTTTAATACAAAGTATCACACTCCTAATTGCTGAGGAATGAGCAATGTTGTTCGTAAAACAAGCTGACACCCTCACATCTGCACAGATCCTCACCCCAGTGTGTCATCAGCGCAATACCGTGAAATCTGAAAGCAATCATTCCATGAGAGGCATCGTTTGTGGCTACACACAGATCCTAGTAGGGATACAGGATCTTAGAAACGCAGCGTGTACATATACAGGTTAAGAATACAATAGAGCCCTGTAATCCTACATACATAAACATGGAGTCAAGGCTAAATACAGAGTCGCACAGACTTTGGGAGGTTTTGGGTGAAGTGCATCAAAAGAGAATGAGTGAGTGTGTGTGTCTGTGTGTGGTGTGTGGGGTTGCGTAACTGCAGCATGCCTTGGAACAAAACCGTGGGAGAAGAAAGAAGCTGCAAGCAATTTTGTTCTGAATTTTAGATCCAAATGTGCCAACTGACAGAAGAAGTAAAATCAAGTTCATCACTCAAGTAAACATTTTAATCCCACAATATTTCCTTTTGTATGTTGAAACAAGGAAAATGCACTAAAGTAATTACACTGAGGGTACTTAGTTACTTTGCAAACAAAGCATAGACGTATGTAACTTTGCCGCGCTGAATGCGTTTGTTTGCCTCATCGTCCCGAGACTAATGACGGTATCGACACATCAGAGAGCCGCTCCCGATGCATGCTGGGTAATATAGAGCAGAAACTGACAGTGGTGCTGTGGGCCAAATGAGCAGAGTGCAGAATGAATAAATGGATAGACACACACTGTAATGTAGCATTTTGAGTCACATTACAGAGCCGTACGCTCTCTCAGTCAATAACGAGATGATTGGTCGGCGGTGGCACGTCTAGTTAGCGGGACATTGTCGAGCTTGACATTTATCATCGCTTCGGGGTCGTGAACTTGAAGCTAAACAGCAACTGAATCATTAAATGTGAATGGCCGCAGCTTTGCTGTCTCAAAGGCATTGACCTAAGTGTTTTCATGCTGAAATGAATGACTAACTTCCGCTAAGCTAAACACGTCTTTGTTCAAACTGGGACATTATGCGCTGAGAGGGACATATACTCTCGGATTGGTGAAACAATGGTGGCTTTAACAAGCACATTATTTGCTGCATTTGATACAAATACCAATTACTGCTACGGATGAGTGTCTTCGTGTAAATCAAGTCATGTGCTTCGTCTGCCGAGGCCAAAACAGGAGCAATTATCGCTGTTTAGACCGAGGAAATACTCACTTCTTTTACACGGTGATCAGGAGAGGGGCGTAATAACTGCAGCATATCAAAAACACTTCATATAAGGCTATCCAGAGAGACGCGGGTGGTTAAATTAACTATGTATAACAATAGTTCTGTCTTATCTACAGTACTTGACAAGATATGGCCTTTTAAGGAGGCCATTTAGCTCTGCTGGGCAAACTTTGGAGCTCTTCTGCTGTAGATTTATGTTGGCGGTGTCTTGGTCCTAATGGAAGTTGTTGTTTGACTCGCACAATGTGGTGAATTGAAATTAAACAACAAAAGCATCTCGGTTATCTGATGAATTAATTCAGAGTGCAGAGGCTGTCGAGAAATAAAACAATCCAAACTGCGGCCGTTTCCACTCGGAGCTTCAAGCAAATAGGATGCTCAATAAAAACATTGCGCTGGCCCTCTCTGTTAAAAAAATCAATACCTAGAGGACAAAGAACCTATAGCCATCACTTAATTCTCTTATCACTGTGATTTAGGGGACAAGGATGATGTTAAATAACTGTAAATCCGTATCTTTGACTTTGTGGGTGGTTTATGGCAGTTTCAACAGCAGTTCGGAGACAGAGTGTCCATACCTTGTGCCGGATACGCGATTTATAGCTTTATTACTCTTTGTCTAAAACAGCAGAGAAACATAATTGAAAGGAGGAGATAGCAGCCAGCGGGTGGAGGCACTGAGAGTCATCATTGCCGGAAACATATCATGGCGACAGTTTTATGGCTTAAGGAGCTGGCCCTGTGTTTTTTGGCTCCTTTAGCCAAGATCCAATTTTCTGATTCATCTGCAAATGCTCCAGATTTGAGTTTAGTATTCCGACGCAGGCTCCAAAAGCGGCCTGCCTGAGCCTAGAGGTCACCGAGAGGGCTGGTGGAGTTGAAGTCATGAGTTTGCGCTCACACTGTCACAGCCCGGCTCATAATTTTTGCCCTCAGTGACAACAAACCTATTGTTCTCCCTGATAAGGCTTCAGTGTGCACAGTAATGGGAATTAAGCAGGGCATAAGTCACAGAGAAATTGGGTGACAGCAGATCAATAGATAGTGGTGAACCCTGAGGGACCATTAGGGAAGAGGACCCCTTTGTTTGTCCAGCGGTGGAGAGAGTTAGTGGACGCTCGGCTCTGGATTAACTGTCTTACTAAGAATACATTGGACTCATAATAGAAGGGGACGCAGAAGGATACGCCGTGACATCACCGGATTATTACCCTGACACGTGTTTTAGAAAATAGAGGGGTACCATGCAAACATTTAGAGATTCAAAGTCACAAGTCTGAATGAATTACCCATTGCTACATAAAATGGAGATGTGGCAGGGGTCTGTAAAAAATATTCACCAAACTTGATGTTGGTGAAAAGTGAAAGTGTCATATATCAGAGGAGAAAAACTGGTTTTAATCCGAAGAAATGGATTTTTCTTTATTCGGACTGAGGCTTTAAATGCGCCGTGAACTGTGGGAAAAGTGCACAGCGCGATTAAAGATGCCCTGCAGCCTTACGCTGGAGGACGAGCTCCAATATTTAGTGTTGAAAATGATTATCCAGAACAACTCCGACCAAACACATACAGACGTTAAGTTCCTCGGGCAAACGCATATTGTGGCCGTCACTCCGAGACTTTCCCACTTAGATGCACCAATAATTTGTTGTTGCGTTGCATCATTCCTACCCCGTAACCACACTGCAGCCCGATGAGCAATGTGCCAGCGATAACTAAAGATATTAATTAGTATATGACGATGGCGGCACGGGCGTCTTCACAAATAATAAATTCCAAGCCATCGAGTTGTGATTTAATTATGAATTATGTAAATGGTTGCCATGAATCATTTAGGTCTGTGCATTTTACAAACTAAATGGAAGAGGAGAATGGCGTCATATCACAATGATGAGGGTTTACACACTCAAGTGATGACAGCGGTATGAGAATATTTAGCGACCATATCACAACCTCATCCTTGCTAATGGCAGACAACGTTTCAGGTTATGAATAATTGACAAAAGAGGGAGTTTAATGGCTAATGGCTATTAAATTGTCATGTTTACCCACAGGTCTTAAAAGTTTTCTGCTGTGCACATTTGATATTCTGATTCTAAATTCTATACATTTATTTATTTCTTTATTCTTTTATTGATTTATTTGTATGTGGGGGGGAAATTTTTGACATTTTTTTGAATAAATCGCGAAGCACACGAAATGATTGTGTAAAGAACAGAAGCCCGACAGAGGATGGAACCTCGGTTTGGCACCTTTTTCTCTGCTATTTGGGTGAGAGATGCGCATCATAGATCTAGATCATTTTTTAACCACTTTGGTCTTGTCGAGTTGATGTAGTGCCAGGAACAAGAAGAAGTACATTTAGTTTGAAGAGGCTGTCAAATCAAAGTGTCAGGCTGCACTTTTTGATGCACTTGTATCGCTCACTCAATCTGTCAGGCAAACAGAAGGATGGCTGCCAAAGTCACATCGGAGACTCGCGTGACATTTCATTGTCTGGTAAAGCGGGCGAGCCTGAAGGGCGTTGTTCAGCACTTTTTAAAAAACGTTCAGGCTCTTAGAAGTGTTGGTAACAATCTCAATAACTCCTCACAAAGACAACAGATTTGGAATATTTGATGTATTATGTTTTGTTAGTCTAGGCAATACTGGCATATCAAATGTATTACTGAACATGACAATATAGGGAGCATCGCTGATTTGAGTATATACCGATGCAATGCATTAAAACATTTATTTAAAGGGAAAACGGTCAAAAATCCCCCCAAAAAATAAAATCTAAGAAATGTTTATGTTATCCATAAACAACCACAATCTCAGAACATTTACAGTCCCACAGGCCGAAATCAACTATTTATTGATATTATTGATCAAAGTAACAAACTGCATGTTGTCACTTTAGTTGGTTTCATGATCATTAATGTTGAGTATTTGTCAACTGATCCTGCTGTAAAATATGTTATAATCAATCATATGTTTATGATGTGTTTATGAACAGGAACCATGCATCACAGTGTATTCATAATTCACATTTGGTCTTTGGTTAATGATGTGCAATAAAAGACATCAATCTGGTGGTGACAGCGGGCTTCAGTCCTGTTCCTGGTTATGGGCCAAGCCCTGGCTCCCAGATAAGAGCTTTGAGTTTTAACAGACCTGTATGAAATGCTGTGTAAAGGGAGATAATAGACTCGTAAGGTTTCCCCTAATCTGTGACGTTGAATATTGGCTCATACGCGCTCACATAATGAAGGTCTATATTTGTGAGCACATGTGTCACGCAGGCTTGTCACTTCATAAAACACTCCTCCTAGCAGACTCCAGCCAGCCTGTAAAATGCAATCATTACAACAGTGTCACACGTTGTACTGTGACACACCAGGAAAATCCCCCCAACCTGGCAGAGCGTGTCTCTGCTGGATTGTTATGGTGTTTACTCACACAAGAGGCGTACCCAAAGGCGAGGTCCACACCTCAATGTCCTGGATGTGAGTCTCACAGTCCCCTGGAGGAAGTCTCTGTCCTCCCCTGCTGTCTGGACTCTGTCAGTAACTAACAGCTGCTGCCTGGGAACTGGAGATGACTGTGCAGACAGTGGATCAGCTGGCAAACCATCCATCAGACAGCACGCATTAAGAGCAAATCCAGCTCTGTTGACTTCCTGTTGTGTGCTCACAGAGGATGTTGAGTAAAATGAAGCAGTTTTTTATATGGACTTATATAATAAAGTTTCAATTTAAGTAGTCTTGATTTGTCGTAGAGTCTTTCTGTCTTAGCTACACACAAGTGTATCGGCTGGTTAACCCAATAATATTCCAAAACATCTATTATGATGATACAAGAGGGTTATGGTTTATCATTTCAAAAATCAAACCAATCTGAAGAATTGGGCATATTGTCTGTTATCAAGTGTTACAATCTTAAATATGTAAAAAAAGTTCTGTCTAATGAGATAATTTCAACTTGTTTCCTGTGTGAATCAGCTTTTTTTATGTGTTTTGTTGTGTGTAATTTACTCAATATGGTCACAATATTAAATACAAATACAAAACCAGCATTTGAGGTGATGAACTCCAAGTTTATAGCTTTAGTAATCAGGGTGCAAACTGAAGGAACTGAGTTATCCAGGTTTTAGAGCATTATTGCCATAACAACACTGACCTCTACTGGACATAAATCTACATTACAAATCTTCGCCCTCAGGTTCTTGGTTGTGCATGTAGGATAATTTCGCATTATTCATTCTGGTATTCACTCTGTTATTCAACGGTCATTGGTACCTAACCCTTTGGATTCTACATTTATTTTCTATTTTTATTTAATTGATGATGATTTATGTACAGTTATTATCAACTTTATTTGTTATTTTATTTTTGTCATTCATGTGGTGGTCTGTTACAAGCTTTCAGAATAACAAAGAAACCTCCTTACAGTGCATCAATACACAAACATAAGCCATGTAGATGCAATTTGGTTCATTTTTATGTTTTTGTTTTGTTTTTGTTTTGTTTTGTTACAAGTCTGATATACACATTTGTGTTGTTTGTCATTTAAATAGTGTGAAATAATCAACAGTGAGACAATATACAACGATGATGTACACATGCTTGTATTATACGACAAAACACACGTCTTCAAACCGGTCAGGACAAAAAACAGTCATGTTGAAACTCAGGACATCCAACAGAGAATTACAAAAATGAGGAACTTAACTACATATCGGCCAGAATGTTTTTTTTAATTCATTTTAAATCATTAGATTATTATTACTGTTTTGTTATTATCATCATCATCCAACCTCCCTTTTTATGTTAAGCTTGATATATTTTTTAATGTATCTGTTGCTTAGTTTATTATCTGTTAACTGTTTAGCTGCAGAGTTTATCGATCCAGCTTCAGTCAAGCAAACTGCACTTTACAACAAACCTAGAAACTTTAAACATTTCTGAAATTACTGCAATGCTCCTTAGGAGATGTAGTTGTTTTTTCTCCAAATCTATCTTGGACTCAGTCTTGATTCCAGTTCTTGTATTATTATTATTATTATTATTAAAGTTTGTTTTTTGTCGTTGTGGATAAAGGTCTAGATCAAGGCCACGCTGCAAGATTTGGAGTGCTTGTTCAGTTTATTTTACAACATGAAGTGACCTCATCCGATTCTGAGCCGAAGATTTGAATCATGAAAAATCATTCTTACAAAATTGTATTGTTTTGTAGTTACAAATTTCTCAGATTGCTCCAAAATAAAAGTCATCATCAGTCAGGAAATGACCGCAGTTCGATGCATCACACACATCAGTGGTTTTGTCATTTCCAAACTTCCTGGACATTTTGTAAGTTTGTCCTCGGAAACAAAACTCATTTCAAAATTCTTAATCCATCACAGTTTGTCCTCAAAGATTTTGTCTTCACATTTTGTGGTTACAGTTTCAAGGTTTTAGATTAATTACTTGTCGAGGACGACCAAAATTAGCACTTAGCGCTAGTGATATATTTTTTAGTTATTCTTTGTGTAATGAAAGATAATATATTGTAAATGTGTTAAAACATTTCGTCATATTTGTTTTGTGTTAGCCGTCATGATAATAGCTATTTTTTTCTTTCAAATTAAATACCGGGACTGGAATTTCTTCCTGTACATTAAGCTAATGATGCAATTATGTAGACAAGACAGAAAAGTGATGGGACTAGAGTACCAATACACTTGACTGTTACAGTTCATTGGCTGTTTATTGATGAATTGATTTGAATAAATTTAGCTGACACCACTGGTGAAATTGGTGTAATGCAATGATTGCAAATTGAGCCTTTTTTTAAATTTTTTTACAGCGTGTACTGTGTGGTAAGCTCTCGACAGCGTGATGAAACAGCACAGCAATATAAATAGACAAAGATACTCATCCGTCAATCATCAGACTTCCACTGACCGCCAGCACTTTAAGAATGGAATTAAAAGTTCTTGCACTACTGAACGGTGAGTACACAACAGAGAAAAAACAACAACTTTTTTTAGTGTTTGGAAATCTATGTTTTATTCTGTTTTATTGTGTATGTTTTATTCCTGTGGTTTTTTAAGGATCCTCTATCTTGACTTAAGGGTTTAATCAAGGGTTTAAGCAAACAATTAGGTTACATACATTTTTAAACACTATGTATTTAGATGTGATACATAAAATTTGTACATAATATACGGGATGATAGTGTTCTAATATACATGAGATGGGTATGGTTAATATATTTCAAAACATATTTACAGTTCTGACTTTGCCTATTTTATCAGACAAACGAATAACAATTAGAATAAACATTGATTTTATAATTTGGCCTTCTTACTCAATATTATTCTTAAATCAATATTTTCATACTTTTTGTTTAGTAGGACTGTTTTTGTATCTTTTACAGGTGGCCCCTCCTTTTTAATAACTTTTTGAGAAATTTTCTTACGGTCTATGTGTGATACCAGAATTTAGGAGAATGTGGGTTTGGTCAAAAGTCTGCTGGTCAGTAGGAAAAAAAATATCTTTTGTGACCCCGTGTCAGTTTGAAATGCAGAAGTTTGTTTCTGAAGTGCCTTCGGTGTGGTGTGGTCCACCCACAAAAAACAGGAAGTAAAAAATAACACAAAAACAACTGTTCTTTTTCACAGATTTTTGACCTGTGGAAATAAGGAAGAAAGTGAAGAGAGGGTGTGGAGTTCTTAATCGCTTTCCGCGGTGTGGTCAAATCATTTTTCTTCTCACTTCCAAAAACCCACAATTGTTTTGAATAGAAAATAAAAAACAAATAAAGAAACTTTGCCATTATTTTGAACGGGCTGTCCTGCTTGGATACACGACTTTGACTTGACTTCCTCTCTTTGACAAAATGCAAAACATCACCACCATCATTTCAAAGAACAACTCAGTCACAGGCGGCGGCGGCTGCCCGCGAGTTGGGATTCAGCTCGAAGGCCAGATTCTTCCTCCGGTCCTCACCATAGATGTGGTACTGGGGCTGCTGGGAAATGCCGTTGCCTTGTGGATCTTTTGCTTTCGACTGAAGTCCTGGAACCCCAACAATTTGTTCCTCTTCAACCTGGTCATCGCAGACTTCCTGGCTCTTGTCAGTCTGCCTCTAAGGATCGATGCCTTGATCAGAGGTAACTGGATGTTTGGAGATGGTTTGTGCCGGATCAACCTGTTCCTGATGTTTTCCAACCGCACAGCCAGCATCGTTCTCATGACCGTGGTGGCAATCTACCGCTACTTTAAGGTAGGCGACCATGTAGAATCCTGCTAATATCAACCACAGATACTCATTATAAGTGATTTTCCCCTGTGGTTTCTCAATGAATTTTACAGCCCAATAATGAGGCATGATGACACAACAGCATTAAGATTCATTTATCTGATCCAAACGCTCTCCCAAATTCTATCGGTTACGTCCTCGGTGTTCTAATTAAATTGTCCTCTGTGGATTTTACTTTGTCCACATAATCCCATTCACCTTTTTCTTTCTTAGCCTACAGTTACTTGTAGTTTCTAATCTGTGGCACCTAAATTCGTGCAGCGCAGAAAATTTGAGGTTATACTAGTACAATTAAATAAAACTGTTAAATGTTAATCTCAGCATCCATCGTCAAATATCTGAAAATGTTCCAAGCGTGAGTCTGAATTTGGGTATGCAGTTGTGAACACTAGGATGCGGACTGAAATATTGTGGGTGTTGTCTTGTCCCAGGTGGTCCATCCTCATCACCGGTTCAACCGTATGACCAAACAGCAGGCCAGATACGTGTCAGTCTTCATCTGGTTGTTGGTTATGGTTCCTCGGGTTCCGTTGCTGGCATACAACCACATCAAGGGCAGTGGCGCCAAAACCCAGTGCTTCTTCTTCACTTCTTACAAAGAGGCATCACAGGCCATCATCATCCTGGTCGCCATGCACCGAATACTGACGGTGTTCGAGTTCATCATCGCGATGATCGTGCTGCTCTTCTGCTCCTTCCGAATCTACAGATTCCTCAGGAAGCAGCAGATGGGAAAATCGGACAAGATTCGCAAGGCGATGCGCGTGTGTGCGGCCATCGTCGGGGTGTTCATGGTGTGCTTCTTACCCACCACGGTGACCACCATCGGTCTGTGGGTCATCGCCTCGTACCGTCCGTGGGATTGTCCCTTGTTCTACACCTTCACCCAGCTCACTATAGTGTCGTTGGGTCTGAACTTTCTCAACTCCGCCCTGGACCCCATCATCTACGTGTTCTCCAGTTCCATGTTCAGGAAGGCGCTGTGCAGTTCTCTGCCCAGGGCTCTGCGCTGTGGGGAGGCCTCGGATAAGGGCGAGGTCACCGCGTCGTCATCCGGCAATCAGGCGACCACCGAGCAGGAACTGAAATCCATGAAGAACTGCGGCAACAGTGAAGCCACAGATTGAGAACGGACGTTACTGAATACAGATTTACATGTAGACTTTCTTGACTGGGCAAAGATTTGCAGAACTTTAGGGATAATAATTGGTGGAAAACTCTCGGACTCTGGCTACAGTGTCATTTTTTCAGTACAATTTTCCTCTTTGATAAAACATCCACAGGTTATTTCTGGGAAGAGTGTTTTCAGATACTTTTGGAAATTTGGGTTTGTTAAGGTTATTTTAGTGAAATGTAGCAATGTTTCAGGGCACCTATGTGGCTCACATGGTAGACCCATCCCATGCACTGCAGTGGCACAGGTTTGATTCCGCCCTGGACATCATGTCCTCTGTACCATGTCCTTCCTGTGTATCTTTCTATTGTACTTGTCATAATAAAACGTAAAAACAAACAACAACAAAAAAAATTATTCAATTTCACATGTAAAGTTAATTAATGTCCTGATAGATTTGGTAAGTGACGTTACACACCCCCCACATAACTCATCAGCTGTCCCCAGCAACCCAAGTGTCTACAACAAAGTCCTCGAGGTGTTTGGGGAGCCGTCGTCGTCAGGGTCGCCCAGGTGGTGGAGGGTGGGCTTGGGGCTGGTCCTCTGCCCTTGCCTCATCCTTAGCTGCGGCCGAGGGTCGATCGGC
>OMNV01013831.1:6031-19253 GCA_900303265.1 Brotula barbata
CCCCCAACACACACACACACACACACACACACACACACACTCACTCACACACACACACACACACACACAGACACACACACACACTACAGGGGCTAATTTAGAGCTGAGGAGGAAGTGGGGTAGCAGCAGAGTGCAAGCAGAATGGTGGGGGAAGGGAAAATGAGGAGGGGTGAGGGAGTGTGAAGGCAAAGGACACACACACGCACACAGACCTCCCACACATGCTCTTTGACCCTCGAATAACCCCTGACATGGAAGCCACGGGGTGATTTAGAAGCCAGCTAATTCATTGTAACTTCTGGATGCAGAGGTTTGTCATTACTTTAAATTCATTGTTTTCCTTACAATTGTACAGACCAACGAGACTCCCAGCCAGGCCAAAAAATTTATATATCAATATGTATATATACATATATACATCAAATATGTTCAAATATCCATTCATTTGGGAATAATCATTTACATTTCGGAGCCACTGCACTGCGCTGTTCTGAAACGTGAGTCAGCCTCGCTCTGTCACTTTACCTCCACTCAGAGCTCTCTGGCTTTCCAACCTCTGGCTCACGGGCTACTTCCATCACCAGCTCTGCGAAACAAACCGCAGAATGTAAGAAATTATGTTGTTTTCTTCTTCCTGGCTTCTCGCAGTTATAGTAAGCTCATGATATCTAATGTAGTCTAATACTTTATAAGGTTATGTTGGGATGTGTTCATAATCTGTATTGTTATGATGGTTGAACATAATGCATAACTCAATATAAATAATCATCAGGCCAGCCAATCAATGTTATGATTGTTGAACAAGTTTGCACGAAATGATTCCCCACAATATAATTAATAAGTTATTTGGCCAATTACAATCAATAGCTAGGGTGAGCATGGCGTTCCCTAAAAAAAATAAAAGCAGGAAAAGACAACCACATATTTAGAAGTTTTTCTCCAAAACTCCAGAGTCAAATAAAAACACACTTAGGGAAGAAGGGAGAGGGTGAGCAAGGAGAGAGGTAAGACAGGAGGCAGCAGGGAGCGCTTGATTATCGTTGATGAACGCCCATATCAAAATGCCATGCTAACATTTTTCTCCAGGTACATGATGTGTTATTGTGCACTTTGCACTAACTGCTTAAAAATTGAGTGGTTTAACAGTATGGGTGTAACGATACGTTTTAATACCGATGCGATACACATCACGATACATACAATTGGCAATACAAAACAAGGACGATATTGGTTCATTTAGAGCAGACCTGGGCTTTGTATGGCCCACGGGCTGGTTACGGCCCGCATGATCGTTCTGTCAGTTTAGAAAAATATTAAATCTCTATCTGAAGTTTAAGTTTTGATATGTTTTTTTTACTTTCTGTCCTTACACCATTTATATTCATGGGCCAATAAAAAGCCCCCTCAGCATCATGTGGCTTTTGTTTATGAGCCCTAGTTCGCTTGTAACTGAGCTGCATGAAATCTAAACAAGACAAATACAAGAATGCAGAAAAGTCAGCTTTTCCACTCTGCATCAGACCACACATACTAAGCGATCCACTTTACTAACTATATCAGGGGCCTTTCAGCATGAAATCAGACCAACACAACAAGACCTTCACTGGTGGAGACAAAGAAACCCAGGAGGAAAGTGGGTTAGTGAGGATATGGGGTAATAACATGGGCTGTAAATGTGGTTCAGTATGAGGTAGGACACACTCATTACTTCAATACTTCGACTGTCAGACAGGGAAAGAGGCAACTCATGTTCAGCTGTACCGCTGGTTCCCAAATACACACAGTAAAGGAAATAATTTCAGGTCATATGATATGTGCAGACATACATGGAATATGTTTGTCTATACACACATAAAATGGAAACTAGAGATACACACACAAAAGCATAGCTGAGGACAGAGAAAGAATGTTTAACATATTATGAGTGGAAGAAAAAAACAATTTTGTTAAGGCAAACAATCAATGATAAACAACTTAAAACAAATTTAAACAATTTCTACACAGAAAAAGCAGCTTATTATTATAATACAAATAACAGAAAGGTGCATCTTTTCTCAACTTCACTCATTACTTCAATTCACTAATGATCACAGCAAGTTGAGCTAATGTGGCAAAGTCTAACTCAAATTAAGCTAAGCAAAGTCATGTCTAGCTTAAGAGGCTTAAGAATGTGATTACAGACTCCAAAGCGATTACATAAAACAACAAAAGGTATAAGAACAATGACCATTTGTCACCTGGTTGTTTCTCAACGCAACAGTGGATGTCACCGCATCTGACTGACTTATCAAAGGACTTTGATGAGTCACGCACGCACTCCTTAGAAAAGGAATTTGCACAGTGTGTTTTGTTTAAATGCCAGTTTCCAGCCTACCGCTGCCTTCTACTTTTCTGCGGTTGGTTTGAAGAAGAAGAAGGGTACTTTATTGATCCCCTTGGGGAAATTAATTCTCTGCACTTTAACCAATCCTCAAATGAGGAGCAGTGGGCAGCAAACACATGCACATGCAAACACACACACTCAAAAGTGCCCAGGAACCGACTCCAGATCTTCCACCTTGCCTTGGTCAGGGACAGTGGCAGGAGTGATTAACCTAACACACATGTTTTTGTTGGGTGTGGGGGGATACCGGAGTACCCGCAGGAAACCCACGCAGACACTGGAAGACCATGCAAACGCCACGCAGAAAGGTGCGGAGTTACCCCGCGATTTGAATCCACGACCTTCTTACTGTGAGGCAACAGTGCTGACCACCACGACAACATGCCGGGGATTCAACTCTTTTAATTTAGCATTATTTTCTTCTAGAGTGGGACTGACGTTATTTATAACATTGAATTGTACATTACTGTTTAACAGCCCAAAATTCTTCAACTCTTCATTCAGTTTGTTTCGGTTTAGTGAAACATTCTAAATGCTGTTATTGTTCCATTACAATTGCATAAGAATTTTAAAAATACTTAGATGCAGACAACAACATTGCAACATTTAATGAGAATAGTAAAAAAAAAATGTATTGACAACCACCAAATCTTTTGTAGTATTGGGAGGTCTCTGTGTATTCCTGACCCTAGAATATGCAGCATAATATTAATAATACACTGAGGGCAAGCAAAGCAGAAGGAGAGAAGAAGAAGAAGGAGACTGGATGGAAGCATATGGAAGCATTAATGGATAGAGGGGTAGAATAAAAGGTGAACAGAGGGAGGAGAATGGAGAAAATTGGGCAGGAATAGAGAAAAGCAGGTAAGGAAGAAGGAAAGGAGTATAGAAGGATAAGAGGATAGAAGACAGAGACAAAAAGAGGGAGGGAGTTATAAAAAGAAAAAACAGAAGGTAAAGAGGAAGGAAAGAAGGGAACATTATGAAAAGAATGAGGAAGAAGCAGGAGGGAATAAAGAAGGAGGTGCAAACAGGGAAGGAGTCGTGTCAACTCTACTTCATCCCACAATCCCTCAGGCGTTTCGCCTAATAGGATTTTCTCCCCATTATACCCTTTGTGACACAGCATCTCATGTATCACTGTGTATGTGTGCATTCTTCTCCACATTTCTGTGCCAGGGACAGACTTTATGTATGCACAATTAGAAAAACAGGGACCGAGAGAGCGAGTTATTCCTGTCACTATCTGATACACGCTTCTACCAACCAATATCTAACAACCAACCAAAAACCCTTATCTGGTGACACCATCACAATTGTAGACTTAAACGCACCAAGCACACTATAACGAACCACTTAGCAAACATCCAAGTGTGTCAGATGCCATTTAGCCACTATCAAGCAACACCGCAACTATGAGCACTCTTGGAAAAACACTTTGAAACACCCTTAAAACAACCACTCCTCAATCAACCACATAAAAAAAAACCGCAAACAAAAAAACCCCACCAACCAACACTATACAAAAAATATTGAACAACCTTATCGCAAACGCATATGAACACCACTTCAACCATCCAAATAACTACTTGGCAACCAAATAGTAGGACCATAATATTCACCTGGGAACACCTTTATCAATCATGCTATCCTAAAAGTCAGGATGTGTGTGTGAGTGTGTGGTCGTGTTCAGTGGATAACACATAAGTAGCACAAATTATTTCTGCATGGCTGTGGAAATAGGTCAAGCCCACGCACAGACGCACAGAGACCTCCACACATCTTACACCCATCCATATCCACACCCTTATGCATGTTAACACATATAGTAACTGTGGGCCAATACACAGACAATAAACACCATTAGCTTTTAGTAGGTAAAGTCAGGGACGGTAGATGCGGCATGGGGGGGCAAATGCCTGATACACACCCCTCAAAAATGTATGTGATATATTCATGTTAAAAAACTGACATCTTGATTCATGTCTGAAAAAAATGCATCAACATCTTCATTGCTTTCCACATTACAGCTGTACTTCCAAACTTTAACAGAGGCTGCAGTTCAACTCCTACTAAAAACGCCGGTCATCTCCAAAAACACCACATTACCTGACCAAACCGTTTATCTGTCCGAGTGTGAGACGTACCGCTGATCTGACTTGCTGCCACTTCAAGCACGTCTAAAGAATGCCAAAAATGTGGAAGTAGTGAACCATTCCTCCCCAAATTTCGTTGCCAATGTACAACCACATTGTACAATGCACCAATTAGAGTGGAGTGGCCTGGCAGAGGATAAATAAAGGTAAAAATAAGTGAAAAAACTCTGCCGCACTGTCAGACTCTGGCCATCAATAAGCAAGAACCGTAAAACGTAAGCAACGCAGTAAGAGACGGTTCACACCCTTCCGGTGAGGTATCATCCCATTCCCTCCGTTATCAATACACACTTATCCTGTTGAGGGTTTGAGGGGTCTGGACTGTATCCCAGGGGCCAATGGGTGAGACCCGAGTCAGGATGGGACAAGGAGACAGACACAATCTTAAGACTCTCATATACATACCTACGACAAATTCATAGTCTCTGGAGTTGGGAGGAAATCTGAAAACCCAGAGAAAATCTACACAGACACAGGAAGTACACATAAAATCCACAAACAGGGCAACTATTTAGATGCTTTTCTAATATCACACAGATCTAGCGAGTGCTATCAAAAACTATACCACAACATTGGTGCACGCTTAAGGACCCCAAAGGGTCAAGCTACAGTTTTGGTTAAACCACTTGAAACTTGGTGGGGTGTTTTATTATAACTACCTAAATGTAAAGGCAACTCAACACAGTAATAAATCGAGCAGAAAAGAAACAGCCAGTCCTGATTGTGTGGTTTCTATTTTAGGTCAGGACTGTTTGTACTGTGGAGGTAAAAATGTTTATGAACGAACACACACACACTGACACACACGCATACACTCTGACACACACGCACACACACACACACACACATACAGCTAGATGAATGAACTCAGGCTTGGCTGAACTGCAGAGGTGTAAACATCATGAACATGAACATCTCCAACTTCTCTCTGTGGACTTAAGTCTACACACAGCTGGAAGTCAGTCAGACAGGAACCCACACACATCTGTCTGTCAGTCTGTCTGACCCTTGGTTTGCTAGATCAGCTCTGGATAGAACAAATCCACTTCCTCTGTCTCGTCACTTTTTCCACTCATACCATCATGATGGAAAGAGGATGCTGACAGGGTGTATTGTGTGTATTGACAAAATATGCATATGTTAAAAGACAATATAAAAAAGAAGCAACCATTCAGATCATTCAGGCTCTAACTTTATACTGCTTTATTTCCTTTAATTATCCTTTCCCGAGTGTCTCTCTGCACCTGTCATTCTGTATCTGCTGGAAGAAGATTGAGCAAATTTTTCTTTACTTGTTACCCAAAAATGCTCCTTTTCCTTAAATATGAGGTGATTTTATAAAATCTATGGGATTCCATCTTGTCTGCACAGTTTATCAATTCTTTCCTTAAATCAGAGTTTCTGTCTTTAAGATTTAAGGTCACTTTGTGTCTGTGTAACTACACTACGGTGAAACTGAACTCCAAACCAAAGTCTCACCTGCTATGACAGTAATGAAAGTCAAACAACAAAGACAAACATCACCCTCCTGTCCAAAACACATAACACACACATACACACACGTATGCATACCACAATCATTCTTCCACCACTGCTTCTCCCTAAGAAAAAGGAAACTAATGTGTAAAGAAGTATTTAAAGTGAACAGTGGCTCTAAACATGACAAGAGGGTTCGACCAGGGAATCATGATGTATCTGACAGCTCTGTGCTCTTATGATTGAAGGTAATTAGATAGAATGAGAAGAATGATGTCGGAAGTGCTTTTTTTTTGCTTTTTTTTTTACCATCATTGCTGCCTCCGTTCATGCTCTCCGTGCTGGACTGGGACAGGATTGTCTTCCTGGTCCTACGGAGGGATCGGTTGATGCAGGGGCTTCCTAGAGGCGTGGAAGTTGTTGCCCCATCCCTCCTGGAGAAGATTCCACTGAAAAAACGAACCAAGCGCCGTTCACTGGATCTCCCTCCCCCTCCCCGCAACAGAAACCCCCCTCCTCCTGTGCCGTCCTTTTCGGCCGCCAGCCTCAGGAGGTCACTGTTGTCCAGTGTGCGGTTCTTTCCTCCGTGGGCCATCTCCCAGCGGCTTAGCTCCAACATGGAGTCTGTTTTGTTAAGCACGGCACCCACCTCCAGTGTTCGGCTCTTCTCCTTTGGGGGATCATTGTAGGGGAAGGTTGGGCCCTGGATTACAGAGGAGCCTTTGCCATTCTTCTCACATCCTTGAGCTCCAGTATCACGGTCAATACAACCAGAGCTGCTGTGGTGTTTTTCCTTCGAGAGTGCGCGCAGACGGAGCAGCTCACCGCCGGTCCAGTGCCTGAAGCTGAAGCTGCGTCGCAGCAGGCTGGGCTGCCTCTTCGGAGGGGGAGTTTCTGGGGAAACTTTGCCATTGCTTTTGGAGTGGGAGATCTTCTCATCCTCAGTCAAAGGAGGTCCGCAGCTCTTCTCCTCTGTGCTCTTAGCTTTCAACAATTTATTCTTTTTACTAATTCTGCTGTTTTCCATGTTCCCAGCAGGAGCTACTGTGGTACCTTCAATGCCACTATCCTCCTTAAGTCTGTCTGAATCTTCTTTTTCCCGCACCCCACTCTCCACCCTTTTCTCCTGCTCACCCTGTACTGTTACATTTTCAGGAGCACCTTTGCATAGCTCTGCCAGTGGGCTGGTGGCTGTTTCCTTTGGGTCTTTCCGTAATTGATGCTTTTTGTATATCTTCAACTTGCCCAACTCCAGCTGCCCTGTGCTCAATGTCCGGAAATTTCTCATGTATTTGTGGGATGAGGATGAGTCATCTGACTCATCTTCCACCTCCTTCAGTTGCTCCAGCAGGCAGCTTCGCTGGATTTCAGTTGAGCTATCCCGGCGGAAGGTACCTACTTTTGTATTCTCTGACCTCCGGGATCCCAAACCGCCCCCACTGGCACCATCACTGTCACCATCCTCCAAACTCTCCCTTTTCACCAAGGTGAGGGAGATCCGGTATACCGTTTTCCTTTGTGGTGTGCCCCTCTCCATCCTTTCAGTACTGCTGCTGTCCAGAAGGTACATCGCTACTGACAAAAATATCACTAATATTCCTTAGAGTCTGCTACTGGGAATTCAAGTGTGGCTGTGCGAATCTGAAGCAAGTGTACCAGCTCCTTATTGCACTTTATAATGAGAAAATAACACACAATATATATAATACTGCTTAAATGCTCATATCCCTGGAATATTTACATTAAGATAACTTTGCCATCTTGAGTACAGAGACTGGCAACTGGATTTGAATTTTGAATTGGAAACGAAATCCTGTTCCTCTTCAAACAGTAAAACGGGTTCAACGACAGGAGGAGAAAAAGCGCTCCAGTGGCAATAGGCAGTTGTTCCCTAATCCAGATGTGCAAACACACGGACTTTCAAGCAGGAAACACATTCCGTGTCCATCCCAGCGGACTTTAAACTGGCAACAAATGTAAGAAACAGACAAACAAGCGGGTCCTCTCGCTGCAGCTCCTCTCTCCACAAAACCAGGGGCGATCACCGGCATGGAAAAGCACTCCTATCCCGACACAAAGTCCTCACCTCCGGGAGTCCTTCACCAATCGTCCCGCTGGCTGCTCCGCGTTCCGTTCCGATATCAGCGCCTCCATTAGAAAGCAAACATCGGGGTGAGTGTTATTCTATCGCTGTGTCCCGTGCGGTGCTGGAGCGTGGCGTCCCATTGTGTGCGCTCATCTCCCGCAGCGGAGCCAGCAGCTCTCCGCCGCAGCTTCTGTTCCTGTCCACTCAAACAGGACTGAACCGTGATTGTCGTGTCTGGACACAACCACCGCTCGTCCTTTTACTCCACCGGCACCGGCTTAAACGCCACTGACAGTCAGAAAGGGCCGAGCAGCCTCCGAGCCGATCAGTCCCGGTCCTCCTGCGCTTGTACGACACACGAACACGGAGCACCCGCAGCATCACGGGGGAGGGGAAAACACGGAGAAGAATTTTGACACTGGAATTCACAACATACTGGTCCACGCTTTATATGTATGTACACCCACCTATTCCAAATCAGCTTAATTTGCAATAGAAAATAGCTGAAAGATGATACATTAAATTTAGTATTTACACATTAGAAAATCGTCAGTAAATGACCTTTTGGAAAAAGGTCTGTGGCACATACGTGGTGGTACACATAAACTTCAAGGTACAACAATAATACCACTAATCAAAAACCTGCAGGTTCAACCCCACACACCCAGACCCAGCTATAAATTCTGGGTCAAGTTTACACGCACTGCCAGAAGGAAACGATAGTTTCTGTAGGTTTAGTGGATTTCCAAATTTCAGATTTGGAAGAATGGGAGAGAGAGATAAAGAAAAAACATAAATAAAATAAAATAAAATAAAATAAACAAGGAATGTGAAAAAGAAGGTAGTCTGCTGAAATTACTGTGTCATTCTGTGCAAACAAATATTTAGGGCAGTGGGCCACTGAGAGGAAAAATCTACACCGGGTTTTCTGTGTCACATTCAGTACCGCCACACAGGGGGCGGGACTTGTGATTCTCCTGCCTGTCTGTCACACTGTCTCTCTTAAGACCAGCAGCCAAAAACAGAACAGAACAGAACAGGAGAAAGCGAGAGTGAGAGAGTGAGAGAAAGAGAGAGAGAGAGAGAGGGAGAGGGAGGGAGAGAGATGTGTCTGAGCTGATAATTACATACATTTTATACACATATACACTATCTAGGGATTATTAAAAACTGCCACAAAATTGCAGCCTCTTTAAATTGAGAACAATTTCTTTTCTATTCGTGTAAAAATAAATAAGAAAATTATTTATATTTACAGAAAATATAAGTTTTTAACATAAAAAATCAATTTGAACTAAATCAAATTTAATTTGGGCAATTGTGAAGGATTTTCATAGAATAACGAAATCCAACAATGCATTGCTGTAGAACTTTCCTAAAAGCCATTAGATGATGTTTTCAAATCAATCTATCTAGCTAGCTAACTATCATCTCTGCTTTATACCCACACTGCCTCTAGCTCCTCCTGGATTGTTACTGAAATTAGCAAAGATTAGAAAAGAAGCATCTCTCTCACCTCTGTGCTTCCACACCTGCTGAACACACAAGCACCAACACACTGCTAGTTCCTCTCCCTCCCCCATCTTAGTGTTCAGCAGGTACATCAAACATATTCAAACAGCCTCAACATGAAAACTGAATAATGTAAATTCCAGTACACAGAAATCTAATATCTGAGGTAACCATTTGGTGGAATTACCAGCTACAGTAAATGAAATGTATTTCCTGTTTAACTATTATACAAGAATCGAAACCGTTCAGTCAGTGGGAATGTCTAAACTGCATTAAGGGAAGGTTGAATCAAACATAGAGTGCCTGCATGTGAGGAGGCTGAATTTCACGCGCTGCTGTGACATCAAACGCACCTCTGAATCCTTTCATCCCGGTAAGAACAGCCTGTGAGCCACTTCATGCCTGGCCTTGCTATCTGTGTGAAAAGCTCCTGTAACGCCTGTGACTGAAGCTATTTTGTCACAGAGGAGGCCCTACATATTGTTTGATGAGCAGACAAATACCACCCTGTTATCTTAGGATTATAACATTTTAAATTCTCTTCTTCGAAACATAAAAAGTACATAATTTCTCTGCACTAGCAAAGTGATGTTTCTATTATTCACAATGAAAAGCTCCAGATGACATTTAGTCAAAAGTGGTGTTCATTTTGAGAAGATATCAGAATATGTAATTCTTTACACTCAACGAAGCTGTAATCAATTTTGACGTCGTTACTCAAAAAATTATTCTAATAACGACTGTATTTCTATCATTGTATTAATTGATCAATTTGTAATACTTTTTAGCTTTGAACACAGTTTAACGTTTACGCAAACAAATGTGCATCCTGCCCTGTGCCCAGACAAAGGGAATCTAATTAAAGTCCACAGTGGGATCGCCGTGTCAGCTTTCTTGGTCTCATTGCAAGTTCTTTGGTTAAAAGCTTAACAGCTTTTCATTGTAAGAGTACAAAAGCGTGACATAAAATGCAAGAGAATAAACATTATATTCAGAATGAATATGTGGTACAATATACACAGTGGAATATGTGATATCAATATACAGATGTGCAGTGGCCTATTTGCAGCACAGATGTGAAAATACCGTATGTACGGTGGAAAAAATGCAACACAAAGATATGAGTGAAAGAATTAATAAGATATTATGTACAGTACAGGGTATACTACATGTTAGTAAGGTAGAGCAAAAATATGTTTTAGCTAAGCTAAATAGTGCAGCAGTGTGGTTGACGTTCAGGTCGGGGTGAGGGGATACAGACAGAGAGGGGTGAGAGGGTACGTTCTAATGTTCTAAAGCCCACCCTTCCTCCTTGTTTTGTGGATAATCTTCATACATTTTTAAAATAACTTGTAACATTTAGCGTGTAGAGTGTTTCTCTTTGTATTCATACCTGACAAGGGTGAGTGAGAAACGCGGAGCACAGTCGTTCCATAGCAACAATCGCATTCTAATTTGATTCTCTTGCATGTGTGATGTGTGGACTGTACTGTGCCGATTAGTCACAGAAAGCAAACGTGAAATTTTGACTGATTGAGTCCGATGTGCATCTTACAAATGTTCCTATCTGACAACCCCTGCATGAACAGTCACATCCAACACCACATCTATATGCCATCTAGTCAGATAATATTGTGATCACAAAAAACACATTGAATTAACATGCACTTTCCATTATGCAGACCATGTACCCAGATACAGAATGCATGTTAATGGCTCCAGTGTCAATTCTGAACCCCAAATCGTCAATCCCCCATAACTCTCTTTTACACAGAAATAAAAGTAGACTTAGAACAGCATCATGCCACAGGCAGCAGGCTCTCGTATTCTGTCTCTCTCTCTCTGCGGAGGTGGACAGATCTGCGGAGACGAAGCGTAATTGTGTAGCTGAGTTGTAGTGAAACATAATTTAAAAAGAAAAATGAAAAAAAGCGTCACACACAGTCCTGACTTGTCGCCTCGTAACTTGTAACTTAATTGTATGATTTGTGTTAAAATGTTGCATTTGGAATCAATATTTTACAGCGATAAATTGACATATTGACTCTGTCAGCTTTAATTTATAGAAAATCCATAGTGGCCTTGTATTCAGTGGGAAGCATTCTGATGAACTGTTTGATCTGTAAAACGGGTTTTATAGATCAAACAATGATTTCAGAGTGTTAAAATGCCTTGTGTAATGTGCCTTCCAGTTCTCAGTGGACTGCCTGACTCGATTCCACGGTAATGATATAGCAGTGTGAGATTTAGATCAATTTGCCACGGAAGCAAAGACGATCCAAAATACACAGCTCTTCACACTGTAAACTGTAAACACACACATGCACACACATGCACACACATGCACACACACACACACAGGTTAAACATAAAAAAGGTGTGGCTGTGACAAGCATATTATTTTTTTAAAAACCAGCGGACAGCGCTCTAATCAAACATGGCAGGGATTCAGGTTGCTGTGTCCTCACACACACACACAAACAAACACACACTTCCACATACAAAAACACACATACCAACACTCACACTTCATCTTCCTCCTCACACATAGAGTTTTCATCAAAGACTGAAGGAGCAGCAGGAGGTACGCGTCCTCCCCACTGCTCCCCCCAGATCCCCTGAGACAGAGAGAGGGA
This sequence comes from Brotula barbata, assembly GCA_900303265.1. Classification (NCBI taxonomy): domain Eukaryota; kingdom Metazoa; phylum Chordata; class Actinopteri; order Ophidiiformes; family Ophidiidae; genus Brotula; species Brotula barbata. The sequence continues at coordinate 18,281 of OMNV01013831.1, forward strand.
GAGAGGAGAAAAAGAGGGAGAGTGAGACAGAGAGAAATGGGTCACGTAAACATGGAGGGAGGCCCCCTGCTGGTAGGAGGCATATCCACGCTCAAACAAAATGTAAAAAATATGAAAGACTTAAGACTTGCGATTTCATGCAATTTCAGGCAAAAATTAAGAATTCAGAAAACACATGCACACGCGCACACACAGACACACACACACAAATAGAAATGGTAAACTACAAGACACAAATAAACCTGTCAATCAGACCTATTTAAATTGTGACAAATAGATGCGTGTTATTTTTACTGTGCGACAACAAGGCAAATACTGAGGTTTTTCATGTTTTCAATCATCTGCCAAAGTATCAAATTAGTTATCAGATTGATTTGTAATCTTTACTTACTGGCTACTTTCCAACCAATGAGGGAATTTTATTTTAAATTCTAGTGAATTTTAAGGGAAAATAAAAAATGACATTAAAAAAATTAACTGTTACTATAATGGATTTCAAGATTTCTTATCATAATGAATGAATGCATGTATCAAGACAGCCAATACTCAATGAGAATTTCAGCCAAAATTGCAACCAAGAACACAACAACTAAATGTAGATGTTAAAATAGTTGTAATTTTGAAATCTTTGACTGATTATGCAAAGATGTTAACCAAATCTTTACTCATTGAGTTTACTAACAGCCAGTGAGTGCCTGGAAGGAAGGAAATCGATCTAAAAATGACAAACTGGTCAGAGAAGACACTGTAAAGATCAGGGAGAGGAAAAGATAAAGACGAGAAACAGTCAAGCCCCGCCCTGTGTTCCATACACCGTCTGTTGCCATGGTCACCAACCAAGGGCTTGCACGCCTGGCTTATCACTTGATGGGACTCTCTGCTTGTGTGTATGTGTTGGAGAATGGGAGGACATGAATATGATGAAAAATGTGTGTGTGTGTGTGTGTGTTTATTGTGTTAGTTTGAACTTCCA
>OMNV01013835.1:0-15060 GCA_900303265.1 Brotula barbata
GCGATGCATGGAGGGACGGGTGAAGCAGTGGATCTTAAAGAGAATAAAAGAGCTCCTGTACCTGTTGACTCACCTTAGTCCAAGGATGCGCCTTGATCTGTGGGAATTTGAATTCAGTGTAGTTGGGATTCATCTCACGGATCTGCTCTCGGGTTGGGGTGCCGAGGACCTGAAACACAGAGAAGGACGAGGAGGAAAGAAAGGGACGGACGAGTTAGAGAGCAGGGAGAAGGTCAGAGAGAGTGGGACAGTCCGAGTGAGGACGACTTTACATCCTGAGGGCCGTGGAAGTCAGTACCTTGATAATCTCAACCAATTGATCCACTCCACTGTCACCGGGGAAGATTGGTTGTCCTAGCAACAGCTCTGCAAGCACACAGCCAGCTGACCACACATCTAAAGGGAAAGAGGTCAGGAAAAAAAGGGGAAGGATGTCAGAGACGAGCAGACAATCCACGATCTGGTGTTATGCTCCTATGATAACATTTCCAGAGACAGGCGCTGCAAATAAACTGTGAACGGTGCGCATCATTTTAATAATTCATGCTCTGTTGTTATTTCTCTAACCTGGCCCAGGGGTGAGCTGCTGTGACAGCAGGAGACAGCCTACCTATGCTGGAAGTGTAGTCCGTGGCACCGAAGATGAGCTCGGGGGCTCGGTAGTAGCGAGAGCAGATGTAGGACACATTGGGCTCTCCGCGGACCAGCTGCTTAGCACTGCACATTAGATCAGAGCACACATCATCATCATCATCATCATCATCATCACACAGATATGATTTGATCCTGTATGCAAGAACAAAAGCGAAGACTTTGTGGAATTTGTTACACTTTTTCAGACTGGAAAAAGTTCAAAGCGACACGTGGTCTGGAGCCCTCGAAACAGTCGGACTAAATCTGTGTTGGCCATTCTTCAAGTTAAATGTAAAACAAACAACATCTTAACAACCCAGAGAAAACATTATAGTTACTTTACTATCTAATATTCTTTCTGTTAGACAAAGAGTCCAGCTGACAGAGCGTCTGGTAGAATACGCAGCTTAAATCCTTCATTTCTAGGATCGCTTTGATCGCTACATTCTGGTCACTCTGGTCCTGCATCAGCTGACTTTCCTTCCAGTGGTTCCGGCAGGACATCATGTGCTGCTGTGGCCAGTGACCTCCACTTATCTCGGTGCTTTCCTGGGAGCAGCTTAGCAACCAGCAGGGTTTTTGTTTTTTTTGCTTCTGGTTTGAGGTCAAGCCACATTTTTTTTTTGACTTTGTTGCTGCATCGTATGGAGTTTTTGGAGCTTCCCTGATCGAATCACCAATTTGATTAGAATAGACACTCAGTTTTAGGTGGCATTCATGAACACGTTTTCCAGCATAGGAACAAATTAGGTATGCATGTGTCATAAATCAGACATGGACGTTTCTTATTTTGTCTCTATGCCAGAAACTGTGATGTAAGTATTGATAAATGAGGCCCTTTGGAACCGGTTCTAATTACTATCTTTGTTAATACATGTGATCCAATGTACTTTTGTGTGGAACTACATCTGCAGCGATGTCTGCAATTTACAGTGTACAAACATCTTTAACTTGGAAGACCGAAACGTATGTATGAGTCAGGAAAACCCTGACACCTGCTCGCTGCGTGGCTCTTACCTGCCAAAGTCACAGAGTTTGAGCACAGCGGTCTCTGGATCCAGCAGCAGATTCTGAGGCTTGATGTCTCGATGGCAGATTCCAAATGAATGGATGTAGGCCAGGCTCCTGAACAGCTGGTACATGTACAACTACACACAGAAACACACACACATGCAGGCGTTACATCTGCACGTGCTGTGATTGGTTCAATTCAACACGCCCGTGAGGGACACACTTCATCCAGAAACACTGCATGGACATGAGCTCTGACTCAGTATTAGTGGACCCTGGCCTGTCCAGTACCTGATAAGACAGATAAAGATACCAAGGAGATCTCATGCACACACACACACACACACACACACACACACGCACACATACCTTGACATAAACCATAGGCAGGGTCTGTTTGGCTCGGCTGTAGTGCCTGGCAACTCTGTAGACGGTCTCGGGAACATAGTCCAGAACCAGGTTCAGGTACACTTCATCTTTCTGCAGGACAGAAACAAAGGGATTAAAAAGGATCTAAACTACGAACCAGTCTCTCCTGCTGACGCTCTCGTCCACTCCTTTCCATCTCTCTTCCTGTGTTTTCTCTCTGTGGGTGTGATATGATGTCATGATGTTTATCGGCGGTCTTCACTGGAGAGTCCGTTGAAAACGTTTCTTCCCCAGGCACAGGAAATGCGTACACGCGTCATCCTGGCCCCCGAGTCCAGCACAGTGGCAGCAGACAGTGACATCATTTCCTCATTTCCTGGTTGGATGTGGCCACCGTCGGGGGGCCGGGCCGCCTGCATTCTAATCCGGATCACGATGACCCTTTAAGGATGCCGTGTAAGTGGTGCTCCCCCCCCTCTCCCCGCCCAATGCTACTTTGGTCCAGGACTTCCCTTCCCTTTGTTTGAGACCGGAGGCAGCCAGCATTGAGTCATGGGGTGTTTCTTGTGAAGCCATTGTTTCTAGACCAACGAGTAAAGACTGCAAGTTGGGGTTTTTTTTTGTTCGTTTGATTTTTTGATCTTTAGCTACAAGAAAGTCATTCATTAATTCACTCCCAGCTGGTCTATCTGTCCCCTCGTGGCTGTCAGAATGCAGTCATGTTTTCTTCTAAAACCAGGATGATTCAGTTGTCTTGAGGACACAGCTGAACTGTGTGGGCTCTGTCTGTCTAGGCGTGTGTGACCTTGTTCTACTGTGCGAACGGCATCAGTTTAGAGTCATCTTGGCACTCGCACTGGTGCTGTCAAACAACAGGTTGCGTTCTGTCTGCTGAGCAGTCATTGGTGACCCTTGACATACAGCGGAGGTACACCGGGTACTCTGAGCTCTCTGTTTCACCGGAGATGACAATTAAAGTAAACCTCTGTTAAAGAACAAACTGCTCCATGGATCAGATGCACGCCAAATGAAAGACTCGGACTAAATGACGATGAGAGCATGGAGGATCGTCTGATTCGGTTCTGTTGTCTACATTAAAAAAAAAAAGAGGGTTTTTCAATCGTTTTTCACAGATTTGCTGCAAATGTCTCTGATTGTTTGTCGCGATGCAATGTTTGAGCCAACCCGTGCATCACTACGTCATTGTGGGCAGAGACCGAGAAACCGGGGGATCAGCTGGACTCAGGTCGGTCTGGAGAAGGAAGCAGGCCACCGTCTCCGTGCGGCTCGGTACTATCCGGCCCTGTAGAGGAGCAGGGCCGTTAAGTGTCCATATCCTTTTGGCTCCTGTGCCCCTTTGGTTAGCAGCGTCAGCCTCCTGCCCAGCGTGCAGTCTGAGCAGCTGACAGAGCTCCCTGCTCCCCGCAGGCCTGTGGAGTTCCGGCCTCGTAAAAATCTCCCAGACAGACAATGTGGTGCACTTCTGCTTTGCTTTCTGCTTCCACTCAGATGAATGGACTCGGTCACACCGTGTGAAAAAGGGGCAGGAGGACACGGAGTCCAGCGCATGCCCCCCCCCCCTGCACACACACACACACCCAATGATGAGCAGAGGCATTGCCCAAACGGCTCAGTGACATGTAGCTACAGTTACACTCCTCACGTGTCGCTGGTATCTCTCTCTCTCTTTCTCTCTCTCTCTCTCTCTCTCTCTCTCTCTCTCTCGCTCTCTCGCTCTCTCTCTGCTCATACGTTTCTTCGATAACAGTTTGCAACGTGAACATGCAGTCTGCTCCACCTCCTGCTGAAGCCACCAAAGCAGCTATATTTAGCCTAGCAACAGGGATGACTCACTTCCTGCCTCACTACAAAGCCACTTCCTTGGCTTACTCCCAAATGGTTACCCAGACCGAGATCTGATTGGTTCCTCAGTCACTCCCAGCCTCCCAGCTGACCGAGGCAGCCCGGAATGTGCTGTGAATTTGCACCTGAATGATTGGCTCAATTATCAATCAATATGTGTGTGTGTGTGTGTGTGTGTGTAGTCCCCGGTCATGCCCCCCTCAGGGCACTCATACTGCGCACATTAGAAAAGGCAGCATTTTACGTAATACGCAGACGACTGCTCATAACTTGGGGAAATTATTCAACGGTCGGTTAGCGTGAATCTGTGAATTCAAAGGAAACGGAGGAAATGAACAAACGCTGCACTGAAAATGCAAAGGTCTTGAGAATCTAAATGGGTGCCACGTGGCAGTGGACTTCCAGGAATTGGTCCGTAAATATTTGCAGCCCTCAGAGTCACAGACATGTAAGGCATTGGCACTGCCCGGTGCCATAAACTCACATCTGTCCGTCACGGTGTCCCTTGACAAAATCTGTGGCAGCTCTACAAACGGCAGCAGGGCCGGCCCCCTCACACACACTCGGAGGCGGCGTTATTCTCTGCACGCTACACGTCCGTCTGTGTTTGTATGTACGCAAACATGAGTTTAACCTCGGCAACAGTTGTCCGACGGTGCAGGACCTCTACAAAACAACATGGTCAACAAAAAGGTGGGGGCTGAGGCGAGCTCATACTGGGAACAGACCCCGATCAGGGAATGATCGTTTTATTCAAACGTCATGTAAACACCTTAAACCGTTTGTATGAATCATAATTGAACATTACTGTATTGCTGTACTCCAAAATAAAGGCTTCACTTCCTCATTATGGTCACTTTCACAAACGGTCAGAACCCTTGAAACCACAAAAAAAGGACAATCTTTTTGTAGAGTTTCAACTTTTTTCTTAAAACTCTGAGATTAAAGACATAACTGGCAGAACGGGCCTTCTTTCTTTTTTTTAAACTTGGCACCAATCCTCTTCTGTGTACAGCGGAGGACCACTACAGATCAATTAAACACAACGCTTGGACGTCTACATTTATATCTAAAAATCGTCAGCTCACACCGCTCGCTCTCTGCTCACTATTTTCCTCGGCAGCATAATGTGACTAAAGTTTGAGTTACATAATTCAAATAAGTTAAACCTGTGTGTTACATAAGACCACCTGTCCTGTCCACATGTTGACATCTACGAGTCCTCGCCCAGATCTACGCTGCACTCACGGTATGAACCGCGCTGTCAGGACAAAGCGTCTACACACACGCCTGACCTCGTCTACGCCCGACTGTCTGGGATAGAGAGACGAACAGACTCCCCAGCTACCCATCAGCCTCTCAGGGTCTGTCCATCCATCCGTCAGTTTTCCTTTGAGAGTGGCATTATGTTTTTTTTCTCCTCCTTTCCCTTTCAGCGTTGTAAATAATCCCCATAACGATCACAATGAGCCCGTCTCCACAATTAGAGCATGGAGACGCAGAGAGGGGAGAGATGAATGAGCGAAAACAATACGGGGCGAGAGAATGGGAGAGTTATGAGGGAGAGAGGGAGAAGATGTGAACTCAAAGTCCAATGAAAAACAGTGATTCCAAGGGGTCAGCCAGCATGTGACACTACGACTGGGGCGGAGCCTACAGCATGGAGAGGGGCACCGGCTCTATAATTAACTTACAGTCTGCTCAGGCAAACAGACGCCTCCAACCCATACGTCCAGCACTGCCCCTCTCTCTCTCTCTCTCTCTTCGCCCCCCCATGAACCCACTGCCTTTCCTCGGCCTTGGTAGGAGCAGAAGCATTCCTGACTGCAGCGTCATGGGTACAGTGCTGACTGCGTGTGTGTGTGCCAGCTTCCATGTGGGACTATATTTGACACATGGATTTTGGCCTGTGTGTCAGCTAGATGAGTTCAGGCTTGTGGTCTCCGGGGGACTGCAAACGGTCAACGGGGACAGGCTACGTCCTCGGAGGGGCATATCCATTATCGTAGCGTATTTGGTAACCTACAGTAAGTAGACAGGCCAAATAGAGACATAACAGGAAGGTAGGAAGACGTTGTAGTCTGCCTGATGTATGAGAGGGGCTGAAATTATTGGACAACATTTCCTGATCCAGCGTAAAAAAATATGTACGAAAAACCATTTCAAGTGCATTTGTTTTCTTTTATACTTGTATTTCTTCATTCAGACTCTTGCTTTTGTCATTTTGGTGCTTATTATCTTACTACATATTCTGCCTCAGCCCTTGAGCATTCATTTGTGGTTTTTAACCACTTGAATTCTGAGGTCAGGCACCACTCAACAACACATAACGCCGAGACATACAGTATACACGTACACTACCACGATGAGTCACCTGTGCATATTAAAGGATTACACATGATTGAAACCCAAAGTCAGACTGGTTGAATATCAAATAGAAACTGACCTTGTCTCCACTGGAGTAGAAGAAGTAGCGCAGACGGACGATGTTGCAGTGGTCCAACTTCCTCATGATCTGCAGCTCACGGTTCTGGACAAAAACAAGACATGAAGGCATTTTAATCGTAGCTTAGGAATCTGGGCGCTGAGAAGAAATTTCACTTTTCAAAATTGAATGTGGCTCATCCAGAAGAAAATTAAAATCAAGGCGTCATATGAGGCTCAAAGTGGTTCGGTCCAAATTTTTTATGCCTCCACTTCAGTAATCAGCAAACATAATAAAGGTTTAGAAAAAGTCATGATTGAGCTTGTTTACAGGTGGGATTACCCTCACGGAGGACAAGGCGGTCATCCTGAAATGTTAGCAAAACAAACGTTGGACACATGTCCTCCTTTGCATATAATCTGTGGACACTTTCAGAACATCCCCTTCTCTGTGCCTCGGATAAAACTACATCCAGTAAAAGTTTCTCTGCGACGCTAATGTTGGTAAAATACAAACAACTCCCGAGGTAATTGACCCAAACAGGACACACTCTGTAACAAGTCTGTCAGGAATCAGGGGCTGGAGAAATGTGAAAAAACATAAATGGCCCTGGATCAAACATAATCCACGTGCTGTCGGTTCCTGCTCAATCCAGGCTTGTTTTTAAAGGATTCTGATGATGAAGGAAAGGAGGAGCAGCAGAAAGTCTTCTGAGAGAGAAAACTGAATAAAACTCTCGGGGCTACGAGCTGTAACCCCTCTTAAGCATTTTATCTGCATGCACACACAGCGTGCGCATGCAGAGCACAGTTGGGAATATAAATTTTAAACATTCTCCAGGCAGGAAGTGGACAATTTCATAAAGCCTTAACGGCTCCATTATCATTCTTTTCTCTCGCTCTCCTTCTCTTTGCATTCCTCGCTTAACCAAAGCGGTTTGTATTGGACCACACGACTACACGACTGCAACAGTTGGACACTGGGGACTCCACTAACGCAGGTGGATTAACAGAATGCAGCGCCAAAGTGAAAATCTGATGGTTTCTGGAGGTTTAGCGAAGACAGAACCCACGTTTCCGTTGCAAATTTGTGCAAAACGGATGCAAATTTGCAAAAAGACGACCATGAAACAGACTGACAATATATCCGTTTGGGATGTGACTTCCTCTTCCCTGATGAACTTTAGGAAAATCTCAGCCTTCTCTCCAGTGCTTGCTTCAGTAAACATCTGTCACATCCCACCGGGAAATAAAATAGCAGACGTCATGTCCTGCGTAACAACTCATTTGCAAAATCTGTTTCCATTACAGCTTTGCAAATGAATTCGGTCATCACAGAGTTTCACCTCGAACGAGCTTAAAACTTGTCTGTGCTAGATTTGAGGATTGTTCACACAGATAGTGACGTGTCATCAGCTCGGCCGTCTGACCGGTTGATGTTGGTGTTTGTTGGTGGTCGTCTCACACTGCGATCTAAGTCCACTTTACTTTACGACAATTTCAAAAACTCAAAAGTGTCCGGACTGCATGACATTCTGACTGAGTAACCATGGCAACCAATGCATGTCAGCCGTGCGTTGGTTACCATTATTGGTGTAAAAATCCTTCGACTTATTGAGTGAGCAGCTGTTCCTGAATTGTTTACCCAAAGAAAGCCGGTTAGCCCGATTAAGTAAAACAGTTTCAGAATCAATGCCGAAATTGAATGTTAAATTAATCTCTATGTGATCTGACGTGACGAGCGGCCACATCAGCTGACCGGCTCGTCCTCCGTCACCTGCTGATTGGGCGACAAATATGAAGCTCAATATTAAGACGACCAGGAGGAAATAAAGATCCATACCATTCTACCATTTCATGAAGATTTAATCTGCTAAACTCATTTTTGCTGTTTTTTTTACCAGTGGAGACCAAACAATCATCATCATCATCATCATCATCACAGCAGCAGAACAGCTTGTTGTACCTCAGCAGCCTGCTACGGACAATCCCACCAGATTAATTCATTTACAGGCACACACAAATTGCACTCACAACCCCCTCTCTCTCCCCTCCCCACACACACACACACACACACACACACTCGTGACATCATCTCGCACTGTGGCGTGTGGGTCAGAAACCAGCAGCCATCGCACCATCATGCACCACAGGCAACGCCCTCATTTTCCTTGCAGTGGCCTAGTGGGAGATTCAGAGGGTGTGCCTATGTGTGTGTGACTGTGTGTGTGTTGTTATGTGTGGGAGATGGAACTATATGGTGGAGGGGCAGACTGTCTGTTCAGTAAAGCCCAGCCCAGCTCCAGTTATACTGCAGTCATTCCTGCTGACCTGTCATCCTCCAGTTTGTCAGCAGCCAGCAGAGACAGACTGACAGTGCGTGTGCGTGTGTGTGTGTGTGTGTGTGTGTGCGCGTGTTCTAATGTGAGCATCTACTGTATTTTCCAATAGGCTGATATATGATCCCTCAGATGGGAGTGGAGAAGGACCTATCCCATAATGCACCAGGCGCAAATTGTAAGCCCACCAAGACTCAAACAAGCACGCTGCAGTCAGCTACACCCCAACACAGAGCCTATTCACATGATTATACCGTTTGATGTGTGTGTCTGCGTCTGTCTGGTGTGTGTGTGTGTGAGAGAGAGAGGGAGGGACAGACAGAGAGAGAGAGAGAGAGAGAGAGAGAGATCAGCTCACTTCACAAACTCCAGCAGCAAACTGAAGAGGAAAAGCAAAGATGACAAGGAAAATCTGTAGAGGAGAAAAAGGGAGACTAAACAAAGTTGAACACAGGTGTGTGTGTGTGTGTGTGTGTGTGTTGAGGGAGGCAAACACATTAGGATGCCGCGTGCTTGGCAGTCATGTGAGAGACTTAGCTCTCATTCACCTCATTTTCTGTAAGAAGCCGGTCAGCTGAAAAAACGAGCTGAGCAAGAAGCAATGGAGGAGAAAGAATGAAAACAAAAGAGGGGAAGAGGTGTGAGACTCTCAGCATCCCCTCAAAACCAGCATCACCACGTCACACACAAGAGTCACAAGAGGTGACACATTTTGCAGCGTGACAGTGGGCGGGTAAAAAGTAGCAACAATTTGCCAGAGCTGAAATCCAGCTGTGTTTTTTATCCGTTTGCCTCCCATTCTACTTCCTAATCGTCATCAGTCCAGCAGCGAGACAGCTGACAAGGCTCCCTACGCTGTGATTCTCTCTCTCTCTCTCTCTCTGTTCCTCGTGCAGGACCCCCACTTTGTCTTTTCGATCGTGACCTCTCCCCCTCCCGGCTGTAACTCAGCCAATAATCACTCAGTTTGTTGTGTCACTGGTGTCAGAGCTCAACGTGTGTTTACAAGATTCAAAACCTCCTCCGTTGTTGGAACAAATCTCCACATTTGTCGAGTAAAGGGAGAAAACACTCCATTTTCCGACTTCCTCTGCTGAACCTTCCACCTCCGTCTCCATCTTCATGGCTTTCTTTTCTTTTTTTTCTTTTCTTTTTATTGCTACATGATCCGTGGTCACTGCCCTTCACCTCTTTCACCGCCACCTGTGGTAACGAGTGATTTCTTTGTTTTTTCATCTTACAGCTTAAGAAGTTCACCGTGGTCTTTAGAGTCATGTAGTCGACTGAGGACGTTCTACCTTCTCGAACATAACCTTTTAGATCATGGCTTTTCAGCTCGTGGTCCTAGTGGTCAGATGGAGGTACTGCACGTAGTCTGTGAGAACCACTTCAGGGATGTCTTCTTATCGCCAGAACCAGAAGAGATTAGCATTAGCTCGCCCAGCCCTTTTGAATGGCTGGAGATGCAACACGCTAGAATGCTAACAAATACCTAATCCAGGCCAACGTGTGCCTAAATAGAGGTCCTGTTCCTCTTGACAAACCAGTCATTCTGTTGAGATTACTCAGCAGCCTCTCTAAGACCATAACGTCATGCTGTCTCAGAGGACCGTCGGTGAAGTGATACTGGGAATTCTGGCTCGTTTTAGTGAGCTGCTTCATTTGGCTCAGCTGAGCAATAAGATCCGTCTCTTTCGGCTCTTCATTTAGTACTTATTTCATAATTTATTCATTTTTTATTACCTTATTATCATTTATTACCACTTCAGGCTTTTATAATTAAGCCAAACTCAGCAATGTTTTGACCTAACATTGGTACGTGTGTGCATACATCACTCGGATTATTGTCGATATATTAAACGTTATAATTTCCAGAATACCATAATTTGACTTGATTCGTATAAAAAAACCTTAATTGTAAAAACATCAATCAGTATTATAGCAGCAGAATTAGATCCCAAACGATCGGAGACCTTTGTGCTGTGACAGTAGCATGTTCAAACGTTTCAATGCAGATGTTTACATCACACATCAGTGGGTTTTCTCATTTTCAATGAGTGGTTTTTATTTACTCATATACCCATATAAGAGGTAATATCTCGTAATTTAAACTAAGATGAAAAAGGTAATCAGCATCCTGGTTAAAGAAATAGAAAATGCTGAAACCTGAACTTAGCGTACGTACTGTAGGTACATACACATACTTACCAGGTGATGAAATCCCACGTCAGGATTATGTGAGGATTTCTTAATATGTGCAAAGTCTCAGGCACGAGGCTTCTAAATGCAGAGTCACTGTTCATCTGCCAGTCCAGATGCCAGATTATTGGTGCACATCCCGACGTCTGCTGAATGTAAAAATTCTGCAGATTTTGCGATCGCGTCCAGATGCAGCCAGATGTGAGTAACGGTCCACTCAGACCGAACAGATCACAGACCAATGGACACCCCAACAATAAGAGAACTTACACTTGTGGATTCTCTTTTAAATATGTATTAAAGTCGCACAGCACACGAAAATTCCCCTGTAAGCCCCGCCCCTCTGACACTGTACATTCCTATAGGGACATTCCTATAGTATGAAAGGAGTGAGGTTTATTTCCATCAGCTCTCTTGTGGGGTTGAGTCTAATCTTGGCTCGGCTCCTGACGCCGGCACTCTGTGGGATTTATTGTTGTTACTCTAAATTATAATCATTCTACTAGTAAATGTGCTCTGTTATTGTTTATCCTGGAGACTAAACATGGAAGCTGATTTCTCTTGCACTGATTGGATGCCTGATGTGAACATCTGTAAATACATAATAGCTGAACAGCTGTGTGGTGTGTAGATGAATTTGGACATTTGGACTGCGCAGACACACACAAACACACACACACGGAGTTCTACAGTGGTTGCTGTAAGCGCAATCAAAGATTAGCGAGTAAAAAGCCAATAAATGTAATTTAATCCAAGTTGCAGTTCTTTTTCTAAAAAATATTCTTGAAAAAAATGGGGAATCTTATATTCGGATCAATACGCAAACGTTTTTTATGCTGATTTTTACAGATACGATATCATTTTCTCGCTCCACGCTTCTGTTGTTGTTGTAAGCGCAACCGAACGACACACCTGTTCAATGATTGGATTTTTGTGTGTCACTCGTATCACATTATCACGGAATATGATCGGCTGCACATGAGAGGGAGAGAGAGCAAGCTCGGGGTTCGTTCATGTCATCGTGAAACTATCAGCCTTTCTATCAAACTATTTTTCCATTGCTGCTGATCAAGTGTCTATCGTCGGTACATATCTCCATCGTTTTATCACCCGGGCCTCATCACGCTTTAGTCCATCTCATCATCCTGTGTGTAATTTGTCTGTTGTGTCACGAACACTTAATCTTTTGCATTCTTCCAACAAATAATTTTAATTTTACCCCAATTATAATCAATAACTCAATTAGAATTAAACCAGCATGAGATTAATGTGAGTAACAGATTTGTTATTTTTTTGTCTTGTAAATATTATCGACCGCTATTCATAATCCAAACACACGTCGTTTGTGTAACGAGAGCAGAGCAAAGCTATGAATGATTTCTTTCTGTGCATTTTTGATTTAGTTGCATAGAGTTCAACAAATGTAGAGATCTTTGTTCGAAGTCAAAACAGGTTTTCTTAAATATCCAATGGGGGAAATCTGCTCCGTCAAGGTATAAAAATGAAAAGATGATGATGTAAATTCCTCTACAACTTGCACAGAAACACCAAATCAAAATAAACTAAAAACGCACATATTGGTGAAGATATTCTCCAAAGGCATAACAGAGACACGGTTTCACTGAGGTCACGCCCCCCGTACTCAATTATTCAAAAGTCAATGATAGTCTGAACAGATGTCCTGGCAGCCTTTTCTCAGCTCACTGCGAGCTGCTGTTGGTGACAATGGGGCCCCTCAGCAAACAAAGGACAGGGTTCAGACGTGTCGCCCCAGCAAGGGACAACAAGCCATCAGTCAAGTCTATTTCGAGTGCGGGAGGCGGACTCGAACAAAGCTCCGCGTGGAAGGAAGCGCGACGGAGCATTAATGGGCTGGAGCCTATTGGTGTGGGAGATCAGGAGGGAAACACCTCCACACTCCGCCGTGAGTCTCCGCTCGCCAACACCGGCGGCACGAACACATTTCAAACGGTGATATGACGGAGGCGAGCAGCACACTGGTGAAGTTTGTGCTTTCTCTCTTTCACAGCTTCTCCGATCTCGCCGTTCTTGTGAATGATCATTCACGTCGCGCTCACAGTCACTGTGTCGCTCTCGTTCACGGATCGGAGGCCTTAGTCGGTTGGATCCCTGTAAGGGACGACTGGGAGAATCTTTCATGTTGATTCTATCGACGGCTCGTTTGTGCGTCTTACCTTAAACCTTTTGTCTTGCAGGACCTTCTTGATGGCCACCAATTCTCCAGAGTCGCAGAGCTTGGCCTGGTAGACCACGCCGAACGAGCCGTTGCCAATAACCTTGGTGTCCGTGTAGCTCACTTCCTGTGGCCGGTCGGGGCCTTGGCCTGGAGTGGCCACGACCGTCGTTACCTTACTGCCATCTTTATCTCCTAGAAAGCAAGACGAGGAAGAAGCAAGATTAACAAATGCAAGCTGATCGTGCAATCGGGCAACATTTCGACCACGATACAGTCATTCGTCCTCCGCAGAACTAACCAGAGAGACGGTGAACAGGAAGAACAGGAAGAGAGCCATAAACCGGACCAACCGTGAATATCTACACGAACATCAACCAATCACCCAAACGATCCTGATCAAAGACGACTCACTGAATCCAGGTTTAAAGTTTTATGTCACGTGAACGGTGGTAAAAATGACAACAACTGTAGGCCGACTTTAGATTTGTTGGTTTAAATCAGTTTGAGTTGTTCCCGTCCGTGACAGATTGACTTCGGATTGTCTAAGAAGAAGGCGGTCCCACACATTTGTCCTCCTCTTTAAATAAAGTTGAATCACTTCAATTAAAAGCTTCATTAAAGTGATTGGTGACTGATTTATTTCTCTTTACACACATGTGGAGTGGCTGAGATTATAAATTTGTTCATCTGAAGATTGTCCAAAGGTAGAAATGACAAAGTGAGGACCAGAATTATTTTTCTTTCACTTTTAATAGTTAAGTTATTATCCAAAAAGTACTTTGGACTTGACTTTTACTCCTGTGTCTTTTACTTGCCAGCGTATTACTATAAACATAACCAGCATGTACAAATTGAAAAATACAAAATTATCAATCAAATGTACCACAAATCAGCATCTTTTACGGGACTCCCCCACGTCTCTCTCCCATCTGGTTTAGGTGGGTCCTCTCTGTCTCTCTCTCTGTCTCTCTCTCTCTCTCCTCTAAATGGTAGCTTCAAGGGCTAAAGTTCATGTCAGCGGTAGTTAAAGGATAACCAGGCAACGGAGTGTGTCGCGTGCCACGATCACATGCTTGCCTACGTGTCACAAATCTCTGACGAGCTCTCAGGTTAACCCCAAACCTTCCAAACGCACACACGACCCACTCTACAGGTCCGACCGCCATGTGTTCTACAAACGGGTTACACGCTACGAAACCTGGAGGAAGCGGGCTTGAACCAGGATTTCATCTGTGCCCTGTGGAATTTAGGTCTCATGCTGACTGCTGGCACATTAGTATCCCGCAGCTAATCTCCGTATCAACAAAGTGAAGGAGTTCGTTAATCTCTGCTTCAGTCATCCTAACGCAACGTTTGGCTCCATCTTTGTCTATCTTATCATAATATGTCATTTAAAGTCCAGCAAAGAGATACCAAATATGTCATGATGCATTCTGGGTAAATCTGTGTAAAATTATACCCAATAAAATTTGAAGGGAAATTAAAACATTAAGCAAAGGTTCCTGTGAGGGACTGTAGGATTTCTGTTTCATGCCTGTTCTTTGCTGTATACGCAATAATTAATTAATAATTAACTCATGTGAAAAGGTCCATTAAATTGATCCAAAGTCCTTTAAATTAAATTAACCCTCAACTGTTTTCCTTAAAGTGGACTCACTCACTCATTAATTTGCCAGTATTTAAGGGGTTAATAAAACATTTAAATGGAAAAGTATCTGACTGGGCCGACCAGTAATGAAATCCAAACACCCCTGAACTGTCAATTTCAAAATAATTTAGCGGAGTTTAAGGGGTTTAAGGGGTTAACTAACTAAGCCGGTCACACAGCACTTTGCCGGCCTCGTCCGTTTTCATACTCGCAGGCTGGTTGGGGGCCATTTTCCATCAACGCTATCGATTCAGACACACACATGGTGTCAACGCCTGCGTTTGTCCACTCTGCAGACGCTTGGACTAACACCAGCCCAGAAGACATCCAATAATAACCATTTAAGGTGTGTGTTTGTAGGACCTGTGTGCGTCCAC
>OMNV01013838.1:0-10586 GCA_900303265.1 Brotula barbata
TTTTTTCACCTCTGCTAAGAATTATGATTTATTTGTCTGTGTATTGCTTGTATTTTATTTGTTTGTTGTTTGGAAAATTTTATTTTGGGAATCTTTCCTATTTCTCTCAATTTCTTTAAAGAAGTACATAAACCAAAAAAGATCACATTAATGATTAGAAACGGGTTTTAATTTGGCTTTTGGTTTCATTTATAGCATAAAAAGGAAAGAAAGAAAGAAAGAAAGAAAGAAAGAAAATAGTAGAAAAGTTTTAAAAAGTGTAAAAAAAGAGTATTTTTAGAATAATATCTCCTTATGGTGTGATGGTTTTCCAAAATCATTCCTACAGTCAGATGCTGTCAAGCATAGTGGCTTAGTGGTTAGCACTGTTACCTCACATCAATAGGGTGGTGGGTTCAAATCCCAGGGTTGACCGCCCCTCCTTTCTGTGTGTAGTTTCCACGTTCTCGCCGTGGGTTTCCTTCAGGTGTTCCGGTTTCCCCCACCCACAAAAACATGTACGTCAGGGTAATCATTCCTGCCATAGCCCTTGACCAAGGCACTAGGAGGAAGATCTGGAGTAGTTAAGATAGTTTAATGCAGAGAAATAATTTCCCAACGTTGATCAATGGAGAACTGTTCTTCTCTCATTAACAATAACAAATGAAGCACATATTTCATAAGATATGAGATATCTCATCAGAATACCACACATAAGAATAAGAATACCACACATTTCAGCCTTGGTGGAGGTATGGGCCGTAATAAACATCTAATCCAGAGGTTCCCTGCTTGTGAATACTTTCTTTCACTGCACTGGTGTTTGTAGAAATCAGTCAGAAAAGTCTAAACCTGATGAAGAAACCTTCCTGTTGATGTCAAAGCGGAGCGGTGAATTAACCTCTGGATGACCCCCAGCAGAGGTCAGACTTTTTCCATCTCAGCTGTCAGCGTCTGAGTCAGTGGAAGCAGAAAGGAGAGGAAGGAATCCTGTTGTTCTGTTGTTCTCTGTGACCTGGACAAACACACGTGTGTGTTCGAGTCCCATGACCGTCGAGCACGTCGGCACAAAATGCAGCCATTGTGTTGTCACTGAGGTGAAGTGTGTATTCTGAAAGACCCCATAACTCACACATACACACACACGTGTATTACTCTAAAATACTGTATCAAATGTAAATAGAACACACTTCAGCCATGATGAC
Source organism: Brotula barbata (assembly GCA_900303265.1). Classification (NCBI taxonomy): domain Eukaryota; kingdom Metazoa; phylum Chordata; class Actinopteri; order Ophidiiformes; family Ophidiidae; genus Brotula; species Brotula barbata. Next base: position 1,185 of record OMNV01013838.1, read on the forward strand.
TCATTTCATTCTGTTTCATTTGTGTCTATTTTTATGCATTTTCATCTTTGTTTTTTCATATTTGTGTACTTGAATCTATATATACAAGTCACAAAGCAATAATAATAATAATCTGATGTACAGAGAGTGTATCTATTTTAAGTCAGGGCATAAAAATGTGCTATCTGAGTCAAACTGGTCGGTTGATTGTCAGTAATTATTATAATCTAATTTTGGACTGAATGCAGTCAGTTGGAAGACAAAGACAAACAAAGACAAACAGGAAACTAATTTATCTTCTGTAAATCTTCTAAACGTGAACTACATGTACTATATACAGTATTTAACTGTGTGTGTGTGTGTGTGTATGTGTGTGTGTGTGTGTGTGTGAGAGACAGAGAGAGACATGTGGGCTGAGGGAGCGAGGAGTGACCGGAGGGTTTGGGCCTATAAAAGCGAGCGGACTTTCTTCCTGTTTGGCTCCATGCTGACCGACTCCCTGACACGCCTGCATCCTCCCGTGTGCACCTGAGGACTGAGGACAGACAAAAAGGTACTTTTTATCCTCCATCATCACCCTATTCTCTCATAATCTGCATTATATTTGCCATTTAATAGAAGGAGAGTTCCACAGTAAGTCAGTAGTTTTTACTTCCTTATGTAGATTTAAAACTCAGGCACTCAAGGAAAAGAACTCAGGTCATAGAATTTATAGATTAATGTGTTAAATTATTCTAATTTATTACACTTAGACAAGCGCAAAGGGTAAAAATCAATATTTTCATAAATACTGTACATATCATGTTTGCAAAAATTCCATCTTAAATGTTTTTTTTAATAATATTAATGCAGCTGGAATAGCTAAAAATGTGATATTCTATGTTTTGGTGTATTTGTGGGTGATTAATAACCGTTAAGGACAAGGATGACACCGTGAGAGCAGATAGTGATTCGGTGATGTAATCGAATCAGTGGTCACGAGCGACAACGACTCCAGCAAAAAGATTTGTTGTTGTTGCACATTCCTCCTCCCTGAGACTCTGTGGGACATTTTGTCTCTGCACAGCTCAGGACATTGTCTCTTGTCTCCATTTAATTCATACCTTCAGGATTTAATCAACGATTTACTTTCCTGCCAAATCGACATCTTGTAGGGTCTCTGCACTGCCCCTAGTGGTCAGTTGAAGACAACGCAGCATGGAAAAGAAATGTAGCAACATTATTTAATTAGGAATGAATCAAAATGTATTCATATGGCTGTTCTCATACTTAAAGAACTTTTATTAGGGGATTAACAAAGAGCAAGTTTAAGGCACAAAACAGCCTTGGAAATGAGTTTAAGAAGTAACCATGGAGATGGCAGTTAGAATTTTAACCCCTTAAACAAAAGGTAAAAGAATTGATGACTGAGTCCACAGGTCAGGACGATTCAAAGGACTTTTTTATCTATACACATATATTTTTTAGGCATTTTCACATGATTAACCCATTAATAATTGAGTATAATATAGAAAAAAACAACATAAGAATATAGATTTTTTTTTTTAAAACCCTCTAAAATCCATTATAGTAACCAATGAGTAACTTTCGGCATTTCCCAAGAATTGAAGATAAATCGTCATGAAGATGAACCCGTGGGTCGTTACCTCCGAGTTTAATGCTTTATAATCGTTTATAAACTCAACATAAAACCATAAAAACTAATGAAGAAGACTCCTGTGCCATGAAACGTAAAGCTAATTGCTCTTAAAATTTTCTTCATTGTAGCATTTCATACAGATAAAAATATTTGGGGGGGAAAAAACATTTTTTTTTTAGGCCAGTTTCCTTATCAAGTATTTCATGTTGAATTTTGTTTTGTTTATTTTTTGTTTTTCAGTAGCCACCATGGATGTAAGTACCTCAACTAATTCTGTGATGCCCACGCTGGTAAGATCTGCTGTCTTCCACTCTTTTTTTATCTAAATTGAAATCTTTGCTTATGTCATCGGGCTGCAAGTTGGTGTCTTCCGTCCTCTCCACCTTGTCTCTCCCCCATTTCTCCGCCCTGGTCTCTGACCCTCCTCTCTCTCCATCCTGCTCCTGCCCTCCTCCTCCTTCCCCTCCTCCCACCCAGTACCCCGATGCTCTGTGTGGCAGCTGCCCGTCCCCTGGTTCTGCCCCACAGGGTACCACCCTTTGGCCCAGCCAGCAGTCTGGCACAGGGTTCCCCGCGTGGCCGGGACAGACCCCCCAACCTACCCCGTGTTGGTCTGGCCAGTCAAGCGTACCTTGCTGGCCTGGGACTCAACCAGCTCCAACGTCTTTCCCTTCCCCAAGTTTAGTCCCTGCCCCGGCTGCGGCCCTAGCACCTGCTCCTGCCCTAACCCCAGCTCCAGCTCCAGCTCCAGCTCCAGCTCCAGCTCCAGTTCCGGCGCAACCGTGTCAGACCTACTGGCCCGGCCTCCAGTGCCAGCCTCCCCAGACCCCAGCCCCAGTCTCGGTCCCGACCCTGGCTCCAGCCCCAGCTCCAACTCTCGCTCCGGCTCCAGTCCAAACTCCGGTCCCAGCACCAGCTCCTGCACCCGGCGTCCACCCACATTTACCAGGATGGCCTGCACCCCCCGCTTGGCCTTACAACCCGGGTCAGTCAGGATGGCCTGGACAGCATCCAGCCTTCATGCCACCACAGTGGCAACCCCCCACATCTGGACCACTGGTGAGTCAATACCTGTAATCCAGATGTAGGGTTAGTGAGTGTTTTGGTTTTAAAGTTTTCTGTATCATCCTCAGTCTTTGCGACCATCTAGTGTTGACACAAGATAATCAGTCTGAATGGTTGTCTACGGCCCAAAAATAATGTTAAAACAATAAAATAACGTTACAAATTACAAATCAAAGTTATTCTGCTAGAACCCACAACCACACACACACACACACACACACTCAGAGATCGATGAACAAACTGATGAAGATGTTTTTGTTAAATTAGCCTCTTCGTGTGTGCTTCCGTTTAGAGCGTGCCGTACAACTTGAACTTGGCCCGAGGCGTCTATGACAAGATGATGATGACCATCAGGGGCCTCGTGAAGCCGAACGCCAAAATGTAAGCAAAACATTCACATGCGTTTCATGGATTTGCTGTTGATGGATCTGAGATAGAAAAGATTGTTATAAACATCAGGGGGATTAAGAGGACATCCAGGTTCTCTGAAAGAAAGACCGTAACCCAGATTGTCCACTTAGTGACGCTGTAGCAGAATTGGAAGGGAGTGAGGGACACTTCTTGTTTCCTACCCTGAGTCCATCCCCTCTGAAAGACAGCGCCCCCCAGTGGAGGTGGCCCCGGTAATCCTTTAGCAAAGCATCAGGGAAGTACCCAGAAATAAAGATTCACGAGTTGTAAACAGAGCTGTAGACCTGGTCTACCAGGATCAAGTGGTCAAGTTTGTATCTCATGTATTATCATGTATTTCATCTGAAGATTTTTTCGAAAATCCGTCCGATTTTGTGTTGTTTTACGGATGAATCCGACGGGAATCAGCGTCATCAGCTTTGCTCCTCCTCAGGTTCACCGTGAACTTCCTGAGAGGCAACAACATCGCCTTCCACATCAACCCGCGCTTCAGCGAGGGAGGCAAACAGGTGGTGGTCCGTAACCACAAGGTGGGCGAGCGCTGGGGCCCCGAAGAGAGGGAGCTGAAGGGCCCGTTCCCCTTCGCTCCCGGGAGCTCCTTTGAGGTCAGTGACAGGAGGAGGAGATGGACTCCTCTCAGCTGAGCAGTAGATTTAGGAGCGGTGCTTAAAGATGCTATGTGTAGCTTGTTGACATCAGTAAATGAATCTGCTGCTCTGTAGCCTTCACGCCTTTACCGTTACAAAACTCGGTGTCCATTTCCACCAAAAAGCTGTTCCAGCGCTCCGACCTTGGGACGACCTTGGCCTCATTTGGCTCCGATACGCTGCGGTAAATTTGACGCGCTGACGTTTGATGGTGCTACACACGGTGCCTTTAACTGACTCGAGGACACTTTCTTGTTTGGCCGAAAGGACGGAAAGGGTTGGAAAGTCGTTTGGGGAGGCTGGTCCTAGATCAGGGAACTGCTGTACTGCAGGGAGGCTCATGGAGGTCAGTGGGAAACAAACAGGAGGAGGTGTAAGGTCTGGTTCTTTACTACCATCACTAACATGTATGAGGTCACTAATCTCAGGGACTAACTCTGTTTCTCAGCTGTGTTGTGGTCCATGTTTATGTCTTTAATAACTCATTGTCATTCCCTGGGTGTTATTAAACTAATTCATTATGATCCATGAAAACATGACTTTAAAATGGTAAAAAGTAGTTAAGTTACTCTCTTAATAGACGAGTTAGTTCCACTACAAAACTGAAATATTGGACATCGGAACCTGGAGTGCAGCGTCATCTCCAACATCAAAGTTAAACAATAGGAGAAAAAAAATTGGAGAGCAAACAATGACAGCTACTGTAGTGGTGCTAAGCTACTGAAAAAGGTAGTTCAGTTAGTAGCTTCACTACAAATGACCGGACCGTACAGAAATGTTGGCTGCTGGTTTTTCATCGCTCTGCCCCCTTTTCCACGAACAAACCGTGGTGTTCCTGGTTTGTTTCGTTTCAGATGAAGATCCTGTGCACACACGAAGAGTTCCGGGTGGCGGTGAACAACATGCCGCTGTTCGAGTTCCGACACCGAGTCAGGGAGCTCAACCAGATTGACAGAATCAACATCTTGCACGACGTCGTCCTCACCTACGTCTTTGTGGAGACGCTTCCATAGGAAAGACACGCAAACACAGTTACACATATTGACACATATAGATGTCAGAGCGCACACACACACACACACACACACACGGTGTTCTCAGTCTAAAAGCTTAGCATAGCTAACCGTGATTATATGCCAAGATTCTGTTAGTTGGGCATGAAGCTGCTTCTGCTATTTATTGTTCCTAATCTCTTTATGAAGTTGTTATTAAAAGAAGATATCACCTAACATCAGCGACAACAACAGGAAGCAGTGATGGATGGCTCTGTCGGAGGGATCCCGTCTGCTCGAGTCACCCTGAAATAAACATCAGAGACGCTGCGCTTCCACGGTTTGTTTACTCCACCGGGGCGGCAGTTTAAAAACCTCGCTCGAGAAATACAAAACGTCGGCATCGGAAATGTGGAGAATGAGCGGAGACGAGCAAACGCTCACATATTCATGATCATTTCATAATAAGAAACTAATGGGACAAATCTGACGAGTCCCACGGCTGAAACATGGAGATTTAATCTGGATTAGGGCTGTTGTCGGTACTGATGCTAACTGTGATATTTAAAAAGTAAAATTTTGACATAAAGAATATTGCGCCCCATGAAATTATTTAGATTTCTTTCTATTCTTGCTTCGTCATAACGGTTGGCATTAATGCAGCTTAACACTGGTGGACATTAGCTATCAAACGGGAGGAAATAAGAAGACGCGGTAACTAGCTAGCTACCTACTAAATAGCTAGCTAGCTACTGAGTTGGTTACTACCACAGTTTGTGGCTATAACTGCTCTGCAAAATCACGTCGGAGGTGCACCTGCACCTGAAAAAAACTTAGCTCCACCGTGTGCAACTTTTTTGGGTTACATTAAAAAGACTGCGTTCTTCTATTTAGCCTCTGGCACGCTGTTAACTGCTATTTAATAAATATGGTACTGACACTAACTTCACGTTTATTAGCCGATCTTTATTCAATCATCTTCCATTATCTTGTCTATCTCTCTATTTGTAGTTTGTTGTCCTATAAGGCGATAATGTTAAATGAAGGTTTTTGATGTGTGTGTATCCTGGAGTTTGAATTTGACTGATTGTCAAAGTGAATAATCATATAAACATGGGAAACATCATAAACTTTACGGGGTGTTCACAGAAATCGTGTCTTATTTTGTCATTTACATACAATTATGAAGAGGAATCCCAGCACACACTTTCAGTTTCTCTTTTCTACGCCAAGTTCAGGCACAGTCATGAAAAGAAAGAAGAGAAACTGAGTCTTGACAATGACGTTCATCAGTTTGCTGTTAATTAAAGAACTGATACTTTAATGAGCTCCTTAAATACTGCTAAGGTGGGCTCACTTTATGGCAAACAGTTCAGGGATATTTAAAGGACGTCAGATGAGTTTAATAGTCATTTTTACAATAGAAATCCATTAAACATTGGGTAAAGGCACAAAATCTCATAATTCCTGATTTTAAAAACTCCTGAAGTCCATCACATTAATCCTTTCTCCTTTAAGCTATGGCAATTTTAAGATCCCCTTAAAATTCTCTTTGTTCTGGATTTGCTGTGCGTCATTTTATACACACTTCCTGGAATACATCCTGATAAATGTGAGCTTTCCTTTTCATCATCAGTTCATTGTAAAACTCATTGTGACCCACTGATCGGTGTGCTGTAAATTCTGTCCATCGCTTAGTATTATGGGATGTAGTGAACGCTGCAGCTGCTCGAGGTCATCGCACCCTTTTAACATTGTTAACCTGAAACTGAACCAAACTTTACTGTTACACATTTTACTTTCTTTATCAGGACATCACGACAATTATGAGCAGCGTTCAGAGTCGCATTCAAATTTTGAAGCAACAGTGCAAAATCTTCATCATTCATCTTTAATCTCAGACATTATAACAACAACAATCTATATTTATAAAGATTTTCATAGATTTCTGTGTAAAAAAAAATCACTTATACGGTTCACAGTGCTGTTTGTGGTGATTCTGAAACGTCACACGTGCTGCATCGGTCCGTCTCCTCAGGTCCTGGTTTCCAGTCTCCTCTCCACAGATTGAAGCAGCAGCTCAGCGTACTGCTCCAGCAGAGCCAGGGTTTTCTCTCCTTCACCTTTGACCCCTGGTCCCCCGTGGGCCCCGTCATAAGGCAGAGAGTCCAGCTGGGCCTTCACCGAGCACAGAGCCTCGGACAGGACGCTCCTCATCTCCCGCTCGTCTTCACCGGGCTCTGGGCTGCGGCACAGAACCTGGTTGGAATGGATGAAGTACTTCAGAGTAATACTAGAGTAAAAGTACACGCATCTCATTTAAAAATGACGTACTACGAGTAAGGTGATGTACGTGTATGTATCGTATATGATAGGATTCCTCTTTATCTCTCATCATTCCTCCATTTTCTCTGTTCTGTCTCACTTACACGCACACACACTCCACACACACACACACTCTGGCTCACTGACCGTAGTGTAGAGCATGACGGCTCTCCTCAGACTGCTCTGAAGCTCGGTAATGGCCCGCCTGCAAGTTTCCAAGGTGACAGAGTGATCTGCAAAGAAAAACGTCTCTTTCAAGTACAGCGGGAAAAAAACAAAAAACATATGCATCGACTCCGACGGCGTGCACGGACCCACATATCGCAATGTACACAATGGACACACACACGCCGTTATGGAGCGCGGCGGGCAGATGTTGAATAAGAACGCAGATCAAAGTAGAGAGTTAAAAGTAGAAGAGGGAGAAAGTCAAGAGAAGCAGATGGGAGACAGATTTCTATTAGGAACCCTGATTTCTACGTGAAACTCAAGACATCCGCTGTCCCCAAGACGAGGACGGGATCACCATGAGGACAAACATCAGGCAGAGGAAGAATCCATACTCTCATGAAACCCCTTAAACACGGGCAAATGACTTGTTCAGGTTATTTAAAGGACTTTTGGACGAGTTTCATATCTGGTGTTAAAGGCATAAAATCTCATCACTACAAGGAAAGATTTTAAAAACTTTAAAAAAATAAACATCCATCACATTAACCCATAACTCCTTAAGTTAAGTCATGTTTAATATCCCTTAAATTTGTCTTTATTCTAGATGTGTTTGGTGTCATTCCCAGAATGCATTATGCAACCTGATATATCAGACGGACGGACAGGCGGGAGAGAGAGAGAGAGAGAGAGAGAGAGAGACCGACAGATAGACAGATGGGTGGATGGATGGATGGATAGGTAGACAGACAGACAGACAGACAGACAGACAGACAGACAGACAGACAGACAGATAGATAGAGACTGTTGCTGTATCTTATTGGGAGCTCCCACCCCTACACATGAATGATTCAGGAGTCCTCCCCAGGGACGATGCTGTCCACATCTCATGTCAATCTGTCCACGTGTGTGAGGACATATGTCAAAACTCTATCTCCAAACATGCTGCAAGTGCAGGAGAGAGAGAGCAGATGGGAACAGAGACAGACAGGGGGTCAGGAGACAGACAGGTGAGAAGGCAGAGAGTGAAGGATGGACTGACGGAGACGTGAGGGGCAGTAGACGGGTTCATAGATCATTAGCGAGCGGTCAGACCTGTCTGTGGGTCAGCTGTGTGTGCGAAGGCCTGGACGGGCAGCAGGGGGCGAGCTCTAGAAACAGGCCACGCCTCTTGGGCTCTGAGGACAAATGTCAAAAATGCTTATGAACAACCACACGGTGCTAAACGCGTCCGATTACACGAACGGAACGGAGACCAAACGTCTGTGAAAACCACGTTAATAAAGTCAAATAACGGTTGACGTCTTTCAGAAGTGACATTTTTACAGCATTAACTTCCGGCAGGATGTCAAGAGCTCCAACGTTAAGGATTCACGTCTTCACGCCTTCTCATTTTCCCTCCTCTCACTGCAATTTGCGCTGCTCCCGCACACATCTAATGCGCTCCCGCTCTCTCTCCAGACGCGCTCAGTGCGACATGAGGGTAAACACAGCTGATTGGTTCGAGAGCAGGAGCTACTGGTGGAAGACATCCCAGACTTTGTCCTCGTTAGCTGCTGTCACACTTTGTGACAAAAGGCAAAACGGCTGAGTGACAAACGTCGTTAGAGGTGCGGCTACACCGTATATCACGTTTATAATAAGTCTTAATAATAATAATAATAATAATTTGTCGTGACATGCAGGACACACAGGCTAAGCTGCGCGCGGTTTGTTAGCATGAACGCTCACTTCGATTCACAACCTGAAGGCTCCGATGCAAAAACATAACAAGTAGACGAGTGTGCGTGCAGGAGTTTGTGCTTGGATTTCCAGGATGTCGGCTTCAGTCGTACGTGCAGCACTCACGCAGGGAGACACGCAGCTTAATCCCAGATTTATCGCATCGCTTAATGCACCGTCTGACAACTGCACACGTCTTTCTGTCCTTTCTGCAGGGTTTCTATGATATTTTTATAACGGAATTTCAAAACTTTTTTCCATGATATTAAAAGAAAAGCAACTCATTTTCAAGCACAATTTCAGTGTAAATTTGTGCAACGTGCACACATTACTAAAAAAACCTGCACGTGTGAATGTGCAGGCGGTTCTGTTGTATGCTTTCAGTGGTGTGTGTGTGTGTGTGTTTCATCCTCACAGTAACAGCTAACTGTTGTACCTTTCTTCAAAACCCTCA
>OMNV01013841.1:0-10170 GCA_900303265.1 Brotula barbata
TCTCTCTATCTCTCCTTATATCTATCTATCTATCTATCTATCTATCTATCTATCTATCTCTATCTATCTATCTATCTATCTATCTATCTATCTATCCGTCTATCTATCTATCTATCTATCTATCTATCTGTCTATCTATCTATCTATCTATCTCTATCTATCTATCTATCTATCTATCTATCTATCTATCTATCCGTCTATCTATCTATCTATCTATCTATCTATCTATCTATCTATCTATCTATCTATCTGTCATCCATCCATCCATCTATATCTATCTCTCTATCTCTCCTTATATCTATCTATCTATCTATCTATCTATCTATCTATCTATCTATCTATCTATCTATCTATCTATCTATCTATCTATCTATCTATCTATCTATCTATCTATCCGTCTATCTATCTATCTATCTGTCATCCATCCATCCATCTATATCTATCTCTCTATCTCTCCTTATATCTATCTATCTATCTATCTATCTATCTATCTATCTATCTATCTATCTATCCATCCATCCATCCATCCATCCATCCATCCATCCATCTATCCATCTATCTATATCTATCTATCTATCTCTCCTTATATCTATCCATCCATAGCTCTAAATTATATATCAATGTGTCATTTTATCTACCGGCATAATATTCTCAGTCTCTTATTGTTTTTCCAAACGCGGCCCTAATAATCTGCCGTATTTTCTTGCCACGGTATCAAAATGTTTTGATGCAACTGTGCACCTCTAATCAGCTGATATTCCAGAATGCAAGATAGACTTACAATTTACTCTACGATACAATACGCTACAATATGCAGACCTGTGCTCCGGCGGAAGGCTTCAGCCTGAAAGCCATCATATAGGGGCTTACGGAGCTTATGTTGCTTAGCTCGGGGCTAACGCTAACCACGGCCTACAGGACGAGCGGGGATAGCTCAGTCTAATTTCACACATTTCACATGAATGAACCTGCTGCTGAGTTTACCAAGAATCAAGTCAGAGACAACTTAGTATATTTCTCAACGCCAAGACTTAGCGTGTGTGTGTTTTGTGTGTGTTTCCAGAAAGCTTCCAAGCATGTGCCTTGTAGAGATTGGATTGCTTCTGATCTACCCCCAGTTCATACTAACGATCATAACCCTTTGTTGTTGGGGATAAGTGTTCTCTGGAGTGGGGATAACTAAACCCAGCCTAAGGGTGGGGATATCCCTCATTTCAAGTTGCAAGTGTGAAATTTGTTAGCCCAGGGCTTATCACTACATTAGCCCAGGGCTAACAGCATTCTGAGTGTGTATGTGTGTGTGTGTGTGTGTGCCTCTGTTTAGATATTGAATTACTATTTAACTTCTTTGCCTCAATGCTTCTATTTCCAGCCAGGAAGTATGACAGCGGCGAGTATCTGAACATCACTGGCATCACGAGGGACCAGGCCGGGGACTATGAATGCAGTGCCCTAAATGACATTTCTTCTCCCGACACCAAGACAGTAAAAGTAACAGTCAACTGTAAGTATATCTCCTCCTCTATCCTCTGTCCCACAATGGCTTTGCAGGCTGGTGAAAGACAGCGAGGGGGGTCATCCTTCAGCGGTGTCAATGTCATGTCCCTAACCGTGGACTTCAATAAAGTACAGCTGCTAAAAGTTTTGGAAAGTAGAAAGCTGGAGTTTGAAGTTTCTTAATATTTAATGTGTGAATTCCCTTTTTGTCTGCACATGTAGGAGATTAATTCACGCTAAGGAAAAGGTCTGGCTGTTCTCAGCACTATTCCATTATGCAGGTAATGGGTCTTTCAAATATGTGAGGAGATAGTAATGAGGAGCCAGGGCATTAATGAATGATACAGGGTTTTAGCTGTGTGTGTGTGTGTGTGTGTCACATGGAAATCGCCACTCCTACGTTTTAGCTGGAATGACACTTGTCAATTATTGTCGTGGCCCATCTTTTAAATCGTACCTCCCTGCTTTACTGTTATTCATGCTGGAGTCTCCATAGATGATGGTGTGCTGTGTGTCGCTCTTGGCAACCAAGCATGTCAATCAGACAGCTGCAGTATGGGATCATAGGAGAGAGAGAGAGACAGGCTCCTAACTGTCCCCGTTATTGGTTCGCATCATTAATGTCAATCGTGCAGCTTTCCTAATGTAAGCTTGTACATCCACTGTTTTTAGAACGGAATAGAATTTTAAATCAGATAATGTTTGTCTTGCCACTTCTGTGCTGTACGAAACGCTTTGATTCTGCCTTTGTTAAAGCGGCGAGCCTTGTGGCCATTATTTCTGTGCAGTGCCTGGCAGTCTAACGAGCAGGGCTGGAGTAGAATTTTAGAGTCAATTTATTTATAGCTCTAGTGAGACGTGGGTTCAAGGAAGAAAAATGCTTCAGTGACTGGAAATTCTGTTTTTTTTTTTGTTGCTGAACAGGAAGGTACGGGATGTGATCGATAAGGTTTGTCACCGACAGAAGCTGAGTTTTAAAGGGAGAGAGTGTGGGAACGTGGGGGATGAGTGTGTGAACTGACTGGGTTTGATCAGAAGACTTCAAGTCAGTGTCAGCACTGCTCGGGCACCCAGGGGATCCGTCGGGTGGCGAGCACGCCGCTGCTGGTGTTGCCCTTGTGCAGAGCAGTCTGAAGTTGACAAATCTGCCGAGTTGTACCTTTTATTGACCTGTGACTCATTCGGTTTCATTGATCGGCACCTCGGAGGAGAATTGGTCAATCGTCTTTCGTAGACCGTTTAGTGTTGGTTTAATTGTAATGAATGTTTTTCATAATCCTGCAGGTACGGCGGTGTCAGTTTGTTTCTTCCCTCACATTAATACAATAATGTCCCCCGTTAAAGGCACGCAGCACCACTGACTGAGCTCACACGCATTACTTCTGCCGTCTGGACTGAAAAATTGAGCTCCCGGTCTAACGGCAGCACGTGACAGACATTAGAAATACAATGAATTTAAAACATATGTAGACAATTGATTTTAGAGAAAGTAGTCCCCGGTATGATTGAATCCTAACAGTATTAATTCACTGTCTGGAGAAAACCATGAAATTCCAATATCTCAATTTTGGGTTGGAATGATTTCATCAGCCGAAGAGACAGCACATTTTCCTACCCCGCATTAAAGGATGTAGTGCTTCAGTTTTTGTAAAAATGACAACGTTATATCCAAAATCCATCTGTGATAATTAGCCGATCGGAGTGAAGGGGCAGATCGTGTCTTCACATGGTTGACTCCTCAGATTTTTCTCCTCCTTTTGGGTGTAATTCATCAGTCTTGACGCTGTAGCTTCAGCCACTTTGTTATTTCCGTATTTCCTTTTTATTACGGCGCTCGTGTTTTGTTTATGTTCTCTCTGGCTTGTGACACAGGTTTTTAGAATGATAAAAGGACAGAATAAATTAATTGAAGTTGTCCATTGGAGCAGCTGATATGACCACTGCAGGCAGAGTCGGAGCCAGCTGGTGGCCACTCTTCACTGCCTCTTCACCACCCTGGCACAATGTTCCCTCTGTGAAGGGAAAATCATCGCGTTCGGACTCTTCATCTATCATTCAAGCTCTACTGCCACACATCCGGCCACATTCAGAGCGCTCGGGAAATATGGATATTGATGAGGGCTTGTCATGCGAAATTCCGGATTAAGATAAAGGGAAGCTGAAGGGGGGGATTCTGTGCTTTTCCAGAGAGGCAGGTTAACTTTATAGACACCAAATCCGCCTTTAGAATAACAAATGTGCCATTTTGAGGAAGCGACTTGTTAAAACCAGTTACCTCACAATCTGTAGACAAGCAATTGGACTGGTTGATTCCATCCGTCCATTTTCCACTGCTTATCCGGCACGTTGGAGGCAGCCTGCTGAGTAAAGTTGTCCAGATTTCCCTCTGCCTGGCCACATCGACAAGCCGAGGCAGGGATACGTCCCAATACATTCACAGGCCAGATGGGATATACAGTATAATCCCTCCAGCATATTCTGGGTTTGCCCCGTGGTCTCCTCCCAGGTGGGCATTCCTGGAACGCCTCTCCATGCGAGTGTCCAGGAGGCATCCCGATCACATGCCTGCGCCACGTCTATTGGCTCATTTCAATTTCCCTCCTGATGTCCTACATCCACTTTTGCAATCTAATATTCTTTTGATGCAAATTTGGAGTGAAATCGGCTCTTTTCTTGTGTTCTTGTGTTCCTGCTTTGGTTTATTTGTATGTTCGTTTGGATTGCTCTGAAGGTCTGCATTGATTTGAATGGCATTTATAAGAAGGGTGGAGCATACTGTAAGTAAGAAACACATTTTGGTGGTCATGCGGCAGATCCAGGCACAACCTCGTCTTAGTCATCGTCTCAGCAATGGTTGGTGTCCTTGTATCAACCCCAAGTACATCACGTGTGGAATTTCTGTGTTCTCACCGTCCAAGTAGTCATGCATGGTCAAATGCAGAATTTAATTTACACATTCTATAATGAAACAGTTGACTTGGTTGGATCGGTGACACTGACAGTTCTCCTTCTTCTTTTTTGTTGTTGTTGTTGTTGTTGTTGGGTAAAGTACCGTACTGTTCACCTCTGTGTTAGCTGTAGATTAGGACCGCTAATTAAAATGAGCAAACCAAATTAAGCTCTGGCATGTTTGTAGTTTAAATAACACAAAGCCTGCAATTAGACTCTCTGTAATATGAGGAGGCAGAGGCAGAAGATCAGAGTCATTTCCATTGTGTGGTCATCTCCTCGTGTTAAGTCCAGTTCGTGCTATCCTATAATGCTGCAAAGACTCCCCTGATCAGAGTTCTGCTAATTAAATTACCGCCCTGCCCGTGCCGCACATCTTTATATTTCCGGTGATGAATGAATGGGAACTGAATACTTTTATCATCCGGACCTGAATGATGGCAGTCAGCTAGAAGGTCACGCCACAATCAGATTGACTGAAAAGCCCTGCTTGACTAAAGGATATTTCGGCAGTGATTATACCTGATGAAATTTGATCTCTGATTTACTCTTCAAATTTACATATTCATCTCCGCTGCAGGTGGGTGCCGTTATTGGCTGAATTTCTCCCTACCCAGTGTGATTCAAAGGCATAAATACCACATCAAGGTGAGGTGCCTGAGTCAGAGGGATGAATGAGAAAGAATCCACCATCAAAAACCTCCACGAGAGATAAAAGTGCCAGTGTTTTGATTAATTAATGACGCTTCCTGATTGTAAAATGAAGGCATCGATTACGACTTACAGATCATTTTATCAGTTATTGTTTTTTTTAAAGCTAAGAAATCAAAGGTGCGCGACCTTCTTTTGAAGGTTATAAGCTCTCTGTCTGCTCTGACAACTGAGTGACACTACAGAGTTGAATTCTATCTCCGTACTTGGCAGTTGGAACAACCTTTAGTGTGGGAATTGCACAGACAATCAGCTGTCTTGTTTTGATACATTTTAGCTGTCTGTCACTTCAGTTTGCTGCACCAGATGTTCTGATTGTCTGTCTCGGGCCACATGATTATCAAAAGAAACGTGGAACGTACGAAGAAGGCCGATCAGCTGATGCCGTTTCTTAGCGCCACAGATGTTTGAATTATTGATCGGCTTTCTTTTTTCGGTTCGCGATGATGGGAAAATGTTTGGTATGAATCCGGTCGTCATGTAATAGCAACATGTGGGTGTAAGTCGGTGCTAAATATCCAAACTCCTCCCGGCTCCCTTCAGTGTGCCATTATAATGTGGTATTTGTCACCCATCAGGAGGTTTAATTGGAATACTCCTGATACAGAGGCTTTGACAGTTTACGCTCCCTTTTTTTTTTCTGTTCCCATCTTGATTTAGTCTTTATGTGACACAGTTCTTTCACTGTTTTCCTTTATGGCGAGGTTTCATTTGCTTTTCAAAATAAAGCTGTTCCCTGTGCACCTCTGGGGTTTCAAGCCATTTGTACACCTCCTCCCACCTCCTGCATCCTGCAGCTGTGAATTCTGCTCATATGTTCCCATTGCTATAAAAAAAACAAAAAAAAACATGCATATTTCACACTTACAGTAATTGGCCATCAAATGACTGTAATCATTTTAATTAATTATGAGCATGGACATTAGGACTGCTGTAAGCCATTATAGTTATAGTACTGATAGATTTGTGAACATAATGTAAGCAGAAGGCCTTATTTTGAGAACAGTAAATGCTTATGTCCTCCTGTTTCTTCTCACACTGTCCTCCTTTTAAGGCGCCTCTGTATCATATGGAATACACACACACACACACACGCCCTGGTGAAGCGAGTCATGACTATCTCATAAATAAGGAGCCAAATGTGTTTAGTACGGTCCGGAGACACGTCTTTATGGGCGTTTAAAACCACACCTGCGTATTGGGGTGTGCCGATATAGATCTGACGGGTGAATCAAAAGCAGAACAAAAGTTCAATCCCCCGGTTTAATACCAGGAGAACCTTAACATCAGGTACATCGTCTTATCTGAGCAGCATTTGTTGACAGTTTGCAGTTTTCTGCTGAAACACTGTGGCTTAGAATTGGTAAGAGAGGCTTTGGATCCTGCTCCAGTCCTAAATGAAGTTATAGCCAGTGCCCCCGAGCTGTTTGGGTGTAAATCCATCTCTCTACATCTTTCCAAAGCTCTCATCCTGATTGCTATTTGGATTTCATGCTGTATGTGGGGCATGAATAAATGAAGGGAATCTTGAGCTTCTGCTGAATAGATGTTCTTGCCAGTAGCGTTCCTCAATAGATGCTCAGTGGCTTTCACATTTAGGGTCTGCCATTGTGGCTTTCAGCGCCGTTTGTAATCTCTATTACTGAGTAAAATAACGATATAAGAGTGACAAAGCCAATTGGTTATGACATCTCAACCCTGCGTTGAATTAGCGTTGGTTACATCATAAATGGGCTACGTCCTCCATCATTGTTGATGATTTGTGCGCTCTGGGTTTGAGGTAAGACGGTGATAACATTTTGTCCTGATTGTTCATTAGAAGAACCTGACCACCTCATTAACGCATTCCAAATGATAGTCTACCTTGACCCATTTAACACCGACAATGGATTCACGGACTTACACTGTAAGCAAGATGTTTGTGTACCTTAGATTGTATTAAAGGAGGAACACGCTGTTCTCTGGATGTTCTGATTAGGAATCTTAATGAATTAATAAATCTTGGCAGCAGAACCACTCCTGACTGACAAAAAACAGGACAATGAATCCCACAGATGGCAATGGGGAACAGTGTCTCTGTGTGTAAGCTGATAAGTCATGCACCAATGAGTCCATTTCTTAATTGCAATGAAAACTCATTTTCAAATCTGGCTGAAGAGGTAGGGTTATTAATTGATCTTTTAATTAAAATGCCTGCCTGTGTTCTCTTGGCAAACAATAGTTTGTAGCTAAATAAATCACATTCACTCTCGAAGCGCACCTATTAATCATTAATAGTTACACCAGGATCGCTTAATGCAAGCAAATAAACAAAGTCCTTAACATTAAGGCGCAATGATTTCTGAACACACCACTCACATTTAAATGAGATAAGGGTTCAAACATTTTATTCAGCAGTAACTAACGGGGTACTTTGTGCGGGTGATCCATCGGAAAAAATCATGTTTGTTTGATGACAAGGTAATGTAGATGTAATGGAATGGTTTGTGATCGACGCACAACTAGTAATTTGTCACCCGCCAGGGTCTCTCAGCACCTATTTTTCTACCGCACCTGTTCTATTCTTGGACCCAACCCCTCACCCCCATCTGGTGGAGTCACCATGACTCCAGGCATGATTTACAGCACCACCACAGCATTCTCCAGACACTAAATTACCTGGATTATTGGGCCTTCATGAGTTTTAGTGCAGTACTTTGCATTGCTCTCCAAATCCTGATGGTGCATTGCACAATATATGATGATGTAGGACGTGCCAGCAAGTTGAAATTGGTATTATTGGATTGGACTGGATTTTATGACCGTGATCTATCTTAAGAGTTCTTCGTGCCAAGGCCTAAATTGGAAGGACTTGTTATTATTGATATGCATATAAAATCAAAACATTTTGGACCACCTTACAAAATTTTGGGAGCTTGTATGACTTCAGTGTTTCAGGCCTTCCCTTTCTTTTAGATTATAGCATAAATCATTAGTCTGTTGAATTTTTATGAGCTCTTCAATGCAGTAATGATAATATTTTGTGCAGTCCTTGTAATGGCCAGAGGCTCAGTGTAAGCTATACGCAAATACACGCAGTACTACTACTACTTTTCCTTCATTTTCCTTCTTTGTTCCTATAGTTTACAGAGTGTCGTGTGCGTGTCTGATACTCTACATACTCATCCCTACACTCCAGTCTGAATTGCCCATATGTGTGAATGTGAGCAGTGGGTTTGTCTGTTGCTGTGTCATTCTCCGGCACACAACCACCCTGCAGAGGACAAATGGAAATAAAGATTATCATTATTTTAGTCCAATGGAGGACACTAATCCTGCTGGACCACAATTTGGAAATCCTTCAAGAGTAGTGCAGGAAGAGATGTGCTTTTTTGTGATTGCATAGAAGGAAGCAAATCAAATAACCCCACCTAATCAACACAGCCCCGCCGTCCAAAAATGAAATACAGCAACAGCGTGAGACATTTGGCAGCGCTTTCGTATTTTCACTTTAAACTTAAGAGACAATTGCTCTCTGTGTGGGCTTTCAAGTATTGACATACCTGCCCATGCCTCCATGTCCACTGTCTTAGAAACCGTACAGTAGGACAGCCAGGTCACCCTGGCACTTTCACAGCCCCTGATAATCAATGGTCCTGCACAATGACACCAACGGAGGATTACAAGGTTTCACTGAGCTTCTGACGGCCCTCATTTTGCATTGATTTTGTCACGCTTGTTATCGCCTTCTATTTCTGTGCAGTAGAGCAGAGATTTTCTTCGCTTTTCCCCTTCCTTTATTTTAAGAGTCGTGGAGCTGTTTTCTGGTGGACATTGACAAATGTTATATACTCACTTGTTGAAACTTTTTCAACAACGTAATTTTGCTTGAATAAAAGTTTCTTTGCTTTTACTCTGCAGTGGTGACTGTTGCCCCATCAGTATGCCCCGTCAGTATGCCCCGTCAGTATGCCCCATCAGTATGCCCCGTCAGTATGCACCGTCAGATACTGATTTTAGCTGCGTGGTTACCACTTCGATAAGATACAAATCCACCCTTGCTAAAATCAGATGAACTTCACTAATTTAGCTTTAGTTTATTAGGACAATTATCCACAATATCATATAAAAGGACCCCAGTATTCCACGATCTGTGGTGTTTTTCGACAGAGGGCGATTGTTAGAGTAATCAGTGATGAAAGTGCATTTTTTTAAAAGTACAAACTGCTTGAATGACTGTGCCAAATGGAAGATTGCTCTCATTTCATATATTACACACACACAGATATTTACACGCACAGACAGCGAGTCAAGGGCTACCACTACCTCCCAGCACGGTATCCAACATATCATAGTGATAAATGACCGGGAAAAGCCCCCGTTTCACCTGTCACCAGGGGAGTCAATATTATATTATAATTGGCACACATATGCAAGGACAGAAAATCAACATACACCGGTCATTTGAATGTGCTCATTAGGACTCAGAAGGTTGGTGGATGGACATCCATCATCGCAGACTGTACCATCCCCTGAATGTGCCTGATCATGTGCTGCATGTTCAAATGCTCTGGTGTCTTTGTCACCTTGCACAGATTTGTTGCCTCCTACCTCATCTATCTAAGTGGACTGTCACCAGTAGGCAGATACCAAACTCACACTGGCTGCGCTCTGTTTGTTCAAGGTGAAGCCTTACAGGCTACAATCAGGCTTCATCTGCATGCTCACCATTTGGAATGTGCTATAATGAAGTAGGAAATGGACAGACTACTTGTCTGAATGTGTGGATTCCAGCCTCATTTTAATGCAAGCAGGTATGCGAAAAATAGAAGAGATGCATAAAGATAAATAGAGGGGCACTAATTATTGCGCCATGACCAAACAGCCTCGACAAAATCTGTCTCCAATTATATTTTTTAATTGAGCCCACACTTCTGTGCAAAAGTCTCCCTGTGGATTCGACCCATCCTAACGACCTGGGTGGATAGAGGAAGCTCGGTATAGAAAATGCAGTCCATTTACCATAACCGTGAA
>OMNV01013842.1:3506-15486 GCA_900303265.1 Brotula barbata
TTAATATACAGTGATAAGTATCTGTTATTTTTAAAGCATGTATTTAAATTTGTATGATAACAATTATACCACAAGAAGATTTAGAAGCGATCAAATCCCTTTAAAAATGATGAAAGCAGAATGAAATCGTGAATCCACGCTCTTATACTATATACTCTTATACTCTTATACTCTTATGCTCTTATACTTTATACTCTTATACTCTTATACTCTTATACTCTTATGCTCTTATACTCTTATGCTCTTATACTCTCATACTTTATACTCTTATACTCTTATGCTCTTATACTCTTATACTCTTATACTCTTATACTCTTGTGCTCTTATACTCTTATACTCTTATACTCTTATACTCTTATACTCTTATACTCTTATGCTCTTATGCTCTTATGCTCTTATACTCTTATACTCTTATACTCTTATGCTCTTATACTCTTATGCTCTTATACTCTTATACTCTTATACTCTTATACTCTTATACTTTATACTCTTATACTCTTATGCTGTTATACTCTTATACTCTTATACTCTTATTTAAGCAGAAGCTGATTGAAACGTCGTCAGATTTATTTCAACCTCGCTCAGGCCATCACCAGGATCTTAATATTGAATGATGTCATCCCTCTATCCTCAAGACCATTATAGCGACAGGGTCATGTGACCTTATGAGGCTGGTTTAGTAGCCTATATAGCTGACAGGTGACCCTGCCTCCTCTTTCCCCTCTTGCCTGGAAAACCTCAGCACGTTTCGAGCCACAAGACACGGCGACGCTCTCATAGATCCGCAGATTTTGTCTTAACTGCAATTTCATCCGTGCGGGGTGGATTTTTCTTTTATCAATTGCTTATGTCTGAATGATGCCTGTCAGAATAAATGCAGTATAATTTCACTTTACTGAGCATTTTTTGATTCATTTGGCATCAGTAGAGAGATTATGTTGTGAATTCGCATGATTAAGTGACGTGTATGTGTGTGTGTGTGTGTGTGTGTGTGTTCTTTGCTGCAGGTCCAGCCAATGAAATCCAGCCCCTTCAGCCTCTCTCCTAACCTGGCCAGCAGTAAGGTAAGCCTGCGTGCCACCGTGCGTGTCAGCGTGCGTGTCACTGTGCGTGTCACCGTGCGTGTCAGCGTGCGTGTCAGCCTGCGCGTCTGTGCTGTTGTACATGCAAATGAGCGTGTAGGACGTGACGGAGACACACGTGACAGCCAATGAAAGAGAGATAGGTGATAGGTGTAAGAGCGGTGACGGTGAGTGATTGACATAAAGACACAGAGTAGCCCAGCAGTGATGGATGGGCGATGACAGAGCCGTGGGCGCACACGGACAAGGAGAGGTCACAGGTCAGCAGTGTTGGAATGTTTTCTGACACCATAAAGATGATGAGGCTTCACTCTTGCGGACAGATGATCGGCAGACACTCCAGCTCTTAATTCGGTGGGAAGCGGCGAAGGGCGGAAAGCTTGAATTCTCCCAGACGTACCCGTGTGAGGCGGAGGTGGACGTGTAGACTTTTAACGTAGTTTAGGGTCACCTCCGAATCCTCCTCCCTTGGGTCCAGGAGAGGCCCGTCACCGTGGGAATGTACAGCAGACTGTCCTACTTAGACGACGAGTCGTTCAAAATGTTTTGTTTTCTCAGGGAAAGACTGAGGAGAGCTCTGAGATGAGTCACAGTCACGCACCTCCTCCCCCACCTCCTCCTCCATCTCAACAGCAGCAGACCCAGCACCATCACACACAGCTGATGCTGGCTGGTAGTCAGCTAGCAGGGGTGAGCACACACTCACACACACCTTTCCATTCACAAACACACATTTTTTAAACATGTTTCTCAGGCATCGTTGCTTTGTGAATGTTTATACGATCAGACCGAGACGACTAATGAACATTAACGATCAAAAACTTTACACAAATTTCTAAATTTCAACGTGGAACAGAAGATATAGAAGAAATTTAACAAAGAGAGAAAGAATTTGTGGGCATAAACGGACCAAAGTGTCTCATGTTCAGCCTTGTAGATTAGAGGATGAGACATGAAGTTTTGTCTGTGGAGAGACTCTCATTATCTAAATTCCAGCGATGACAGGCTGCTGCAGACACACACTCGTTTGCTCCTGTAAAGCCGCGCGTGTGGTGTCGCTCCTGATGGTTAGTTTGCTCGTAAATGTCGTGGCGAAGCATCAGGAAGAGGACGGAAACCTGCATTTCCAGGCGCTACAGCATTTCTCTGACCTGCACATCAGAAAGGCAGCACGCCGCCACACCAGCACTGTTCTATAGGTTCCCGTGTGCGTTAAGTGGGTGGCTTTTCTTGCTCGTCTTGCTCTGGCATGCGTTTACTTCCTTACAGCTGAAGCATTCACACCTTCTGTTCCCACAAATACTCAGCTAACACTGCACTGCCCCCTTCTTCCTCTCTCTCTCTCTCTTTTGGATATCTCTCTCTCTTCTTCCTATCTCTCTCTCGCTCTCTTCCTCTCTCTCTTTTGGATATATCTCTCTCTTCTTCCTATCTCTCTCTCTCTCTTCCTCTCTCTTTCTCTTTTGGATATCTCTCTCTCTTCTTCTATTTCTCTCTCTCTTCCTCTCTCTCTCTTCCTCTCTCTCTTTTGGATATCTCTCCCTCTTCTTCCTATCTCTTTCTCTCTCTCTCTCCCTCTTCTTCCTATCTCTCTCTCTCTATCTTTTGGATATCTCTCTCTTCTTCCTCTCTCTCTCTCTCTCTTCCTCTCTCTCTTTTGGATATATCCCTCTCTTCTTCCTATCTCTCTCGCTCTCTCTCCCTCTCTCTCTCTTTTGGAGACTTCTCTCTCTTCTTCCTCTCTCTCTCTCTCTCTCTCTCTTTTGGATACTTCTCTCTCTTCTTCCTCTCTCTCTCTCTCTCTCGGACATCTCTCCCTCTTTTTCCTCTCTCTCCTCTTCCTTCCTCCGTCCTCTCCACCAGCTTGCTGCTCTCCTCCCGGCCCAGCAGCAGCTGCTTCTCCAACAGGCTCAGGCTCAACTCCTGGCTGCCGCCGTCCAGCAGTCCAATGCCGCCCACGCTGCTCACGCTGCCCACGCCGCCGCACAGCAACAAGCCAACCAGCAGCAGCAGCAGCAGCAGCAACAGCAGCAGCAGCAGCAGCAGAGCCAATCACTGTCCCAGCAGCAGCAACAGCAGCAGCAACATCTGAGCAAAACGGAGCAACCGGTCCAAGCCCCTCCACCTCCACCCCAGCTGGCTCTGTCTCAGCCAATCCAGCTCACTGCCCAGGTACACACGGCCAATCAGTTGAAACACCGAACACCTGCGTACCTTTGTCAGGTCGCCACAGTCGACGCGTGGTCGTTTTTACCGTGTTATTTCGTCGCAGGACATCCAGCAGCTGCTGCAGCTTCAGCAGCTGGTTCTGATGCCGGGTCATCCTCTCCAGTCTCCTGCCCAGTTCCTCCTGTCTCAGCCAGCACAGGGACAGCAGCCACAGCAGGGTGAGGACGACCAAGGCACACGGTCTCACACACAACACCAGAATCAGGGCTAGAACTAAAAAGGACCTCATGTCAGCACTTTGAGGACAGACAGCCACTACGCACCAAGAACTTTGTGGTTTCATCCTCAACTGTTGTTTGTTTTAATAGCAACATTACTGTGAAACCTCTCATCTGATGTTAATGAATGAATTGACTTGGAGGGTCAGGGGGGTCCAGGGAAGACCCTATTAAATTCTGAGGCATTTTTAAAGTCTCAGGTTGATTTTTTGTGTGGATTGGTTTGTTGAAGATTGATTGATCCATAAATGTGCTTCCAGGTTTGCTCTCGACACCAAATCTGATCCAGCTACCTCAGCAAAGCCCGGGAGGACTACTGACGTCCCCGTCCCGTTTGGGACTCCAAGCACAGGTAGGACATGAGTCTTATCTGTCTCTAAGGCAGCAGGATGCCCGAGGAAGATTCTTTGTGAGAGAACAGAACTTATTGATAAGACAAGACAAATAAAAGCAAATGAAGTCATTGATCCGTTATCAGATCATCAGAATTCGCTCATCAATATCGGCCTTTTCTGCCAAACACACTGGATGATCCTCCAAGACGTGCTCCATGAGTCATTTCATATTTTATTTTCATCGCTGACGTCGAGATGATCTTAAATTTAAAGTTCCTCCTTCCATATTCCGCGCTGCAGTGACCTTTAGACCTATAGGACGGTGGAGGCGGATCCAGGTTTAGAATTCACACCACATCAGGTCTTTTTAACAAGAATCTCAGCTTCCTGAATTCATCACGGACATTATCCTTTGATGATGTATTCACCGCAGACCCCCAGCAGCTGGCTGTATTTTCCCAGCGTTTGTCTTATATAACTTTATGCATGAATGCATCGTCACACGTTCACAGGCTGTTATAGATTTTTCATTAGGCTGTGATGAAGTCATGTCATGTTTTTCTTTTCTTTTCCTTTTTTTCTTGCACCGAGACGTCAAATGTAAATGAGCCTCGCGGTCTCGGATATCATGCATCATAGTTGGCCAATTACTCCGTAGCCCCGCGGCATGCTGGGTCAGATTCTCTGTCGTACGCTTCATCTTTTTGCCTCTTTTTAAATCGATCCTGCGTTCGATGCCATTTGTGGGTGTTTGTTTGTTGTTGTTTTTTTACCTGCTTAGAATAAAACATTGGTATGAATTCATGCATGATGCCCGTCCAATTAGTTCATTCCTTCAAGGCACCCGGGTCAGATCTATTTTTATGTATGTTTCCCCGTTGATAAACTGATCTGTAAACATGTCAGGAGACCGCATGCACTAAATCTCAGAGGTACGCCGAGATATTCATTTAAACCCTCGCGCGAACGCGTCGACGGCGTGTCGGCGAGCTCGTCTCACACCTTCTGCTCTCTCGTGTGTTTCGTTCCTCTTGGGGTCGCAGAGGGAGAAGAGCAGCGACGCGGTGGGCGGCGGAAGCATCAGCAGCGGCTCTGCGGTTTCCGCCGGCAGCAGCGGCGTCGTGACGTCCGTGGGAGCGGCCTCGGCGTCCGGCAGTGCCATTGCTGCCTCGCTGACGCCCAGCTTGACCCCCGGGGGTCACCTGGGGGAAGAGCCCAGTGACCTGGAGGAGCTGGAGCAGTTTGCCCGCACCTTCAAACAGCGGCGCATCAAGCTGGGATTCACCCAGGTAAAAAGAGCGAGGCGAGAGGAGAGCGCCGTAAACGTTTGGCGTCTCTGTCCCGACCTGTCGTGACCTTTTCATTCATCCGTCAGGGAGACGTCGGCGTGGCTATGGGGAAACTGTACGGCAACGACTTCAGCCAGACCACCATCTCTCGCTTTGAAGCACTCAACTTGAGCTTTAAGAACATGTGCAAGCTGAAGCCGCTGCTGGAGAAGTGGCTGAGCGACGCAGGTGAGAGGTCAAAGGTCCTCGGAGACGGACAGGAGGACGCGGGATGGTGTCCGTCTGAAACAAAGCACTCCGGATTTGTCCGAGGTTTTCACGAAGCAGCATTTAACACGGTTTTTATGTTTAATCAATGTGGGATAGACTCAGTTACCTCTAGAAAATAAAGCTTTTAAACTACTTCAATAATAAATTCAATAATAAAAAGCGTAAAGTTCACGGTCATTTTAAATGAGTTTGACAAACTATTACACATCAGTTACACATCAGTTAATAATCACATTTTCAACATTTCTCCATTAAAACTCAGTTTATTCTGGATGGATTTGGTATAATTTTATAGAAATTTCCCCAGAACACATCCAGATACATTTACTAACCTCGGACATTTAAAGACGAATTTACAAAAGATTACGAGACATTTTGCAGATTAAGTTATTAACTCATACATTCAAAGAAATGGGCAAATTATTGTATAATGGAAATAATTCTGCAACTAATTATTCCCATATCATGTGAAATTTACCATAAGATAAAAGTATCTGTAGTCATTTGTGGGTTATTTTTTTTACTTTATTTACAGTTTTCAGTTTTACAGTGACAAAACATACGGAGAGGATGTACAAAAGATACAAAACGGACAAAACAAAAATGCTGAAGGATCCCAAATTCATCCTAACTGCAGCATCACTGCCTTTAGTCTGTTATTGAAGCTGCACGTCTTTGTGTTTTTCTCACATCTCTCTCACTCTCTCTCTCTCTCTCTCTCTCTCTCTGTCTGTCTGTCCATCAGAAACCATGGCAGTGGACAGCATGCTGCCCAGCCCCTCCTCCATCTCCTCCCCTATGTTGGGCATCGAGGGGCTGCCCGGCCGACGTAGGAAGAAACGCACCAGCATTGAAACCAACGTCCGCGTGGTCCTCGAACGCAACTTCTGCACGGTACGGAACGCGGTCGCGTCGATGGCTGATAACCGACGCAGCGTCTCATCTGCCAGTCTGTGTCTTGTCAGTGAACTGTCATCAGTAATCCCCAAATTTTTGGATCTCAGAACCAGAAGCCTACCTCGGAGGAGATCCTGCTGATGGCGGAGCAGCTGAACATGGAGAAGGAGGTGATTCGTGTTTGGTTCTGCAACCGCCGTCAGAAGGAGAAACGCATCAACCCCTCCAGCAGCTCCACGCCTCCCCTGCCCAGCCAAACCTCGCCCGTTGTGACGCACAAAGCCCCCTGCTACAGCCCGCACATGGTACTCTTCACTTAGCCCTCCATCTTTGTTACGGCGTTGACAGAGACGTGGCAGGATTGTCGTTCGTTTGACTGAGCCGTGGTCGTTTCCTGTTTTCTCTCCCCAGATATCGAGTCAGGGTCTGTCCCAGGTTACTACCAGCCTCAGCACAACAGGTGAGCTCCAGCTGTCACGTCAATCAATAATTAAGGGTCACGGCAGTGCTTTTGGAAACCTAAAGGTCACTCACTCAAAGTCAGGGCTGACACACTCCGTCCGCTGGTTTGACGAAAGACGGAAGAATCGCCTTTTTTTATCTAAAGTTATTGCAAAGAAACGGGATAAGATAGACAATAGAAAACAATGATGACAGCATGAGAGCGCAGAGCCCATCTCGGGTTCCCTCCTTCCACGCACGGCGGCTCGTCCTTATGATTTATAGAGCTATAAGCTATCCCCAGCGTCTCAGATATGACAGACGACCTGACAGGTAACAAACAGAGCTGGAAATTTATTGGTCCGCTGAGTTTGAGGTCAATACTTTCCAGTCCCAGGTAACACAAACGGATTGGAACTGTTATGTCACCGGGTATCTCTAAAATAACATCTTCACTCGCACAAAAAACAGCAGAAAAACAGGAGCCCGATGCCATTTATTTTATTGTGTCGTCTCGTCTTCTTCTCAGCCTCCAGTTTGTCTCCTACAGCATCCTGCCCCTTGACTCCTGTCAGTTCGGCAGCAATAGGCGCCACCTCTTCTTCTGTGACCCCGCCTCCTCATAGCACAGGCAGCCCCGCCCCCTCCAGCCTGGGGGCCCACGGGCTCAACACTGGGTGAGTGTGCATATGATGGCAAATAGATAAGTAATGGAGTAAACAAGACAAAGTAAACAGTTGGTAGTTATTACAGTTAAGATACATTTGATTAGTTACTCGATTATACTCGAGTGTATTATTTTTGGATTTTAAAAGAATCCTAATATCTTTTACACCGACTCCTTTAAAATGTGTCTCCTGATTCCACATGTGTTTGTTATTGATATATATATATATTTGTTATCATTGGAAACAGAGTTTTTCACTCAAATGTAGAATAATAGACGATTGGCTGTTACCTCAGATTAAAAAGTTTAAAGTTCTCAGTTACTTCACTACAGATGGAAGAGTGTCTGTCCCGAAATAGATTTGACTTTCATTTTACACTTCCTGGCACACGTATACTATAAATACTGCGGGGAACCATAAAGTTCACATGGCTTGAACGATCCGTGGTATTTGGTTGTTCGCTAACCGGCCCCACCAGTTTGAAAGCAAGGGTTGTTCACACACACATTGCGACCAAATGTACTGAATGTGCCAGAAACACACACGACAGGCTGTCAAACTGAGACAAAAGAGACAAGGCTCATCGGGTGTGTGAAGCTGATAGGTGTGTTTGGTTTGCCGCACTTAACCTGCCTGCTCCTGCGTTTCTGTGTGTGTGTGTGTGTGTGTGCTTGTTGTGTGTGTGTGTTTATTTTGGGGTCCATCCACATTTCAGGAACACAATGATGGGAGTAAGCACAGGAATGAACCAAGCCCTCATTGGCAGCAATCCCTTGGCTACCATGCAAGGTGTGTGTATACATGCACGTGTGTGTGTGTGTGTGTCATCACTAAAGAGCAGTCACTGTTCCCATTTCACCCTTCATCCATTCTATTCAAAGCAGATTTCTTCACACGACAGTAGCCAACAGAGGCCGGCACGCACACGCACACTCTTCCTCCTCCTCTTCCTCCTCCTCCTCTTCCTCCTCCTCCTTCTCAGCACAAACTTTTTGAATTTGTCCGTATGGTGAAAGATTCAATTTGAGCCTCGTACAATAGAACGCTATTATCACAGAGCGACAACGGCGCCTCATGGCAAAGCTTAGGAGGCCGAGTCAGCTTACAGTAAGCAGTCGAACAGGCACAATCCCCTCCTCGGCATCACGACCGTCGGCTAAATAACTCCATTCCACCCCGAATTCCCCTTCTTCAGAGATGATCTGCTCCCGAATCAATTAAGCATTACAAATAGGTTCATTTAGCTCAGCTTTGAATCTGTCACAGGCTCCGTGATTCAAGAGCCTCTTTTTTTTTCTCTCTGGCTCCGTATGCCATCATTCAGACGGCGGCCTCCTTTAGGCCACGTGTTGATGAGAAGGATACAGTCTGTTATGGAAACTGCCGCCCTGGCACTGTCGTCTGTGACAGAGTTATGAGCTTAGGGAGAAAAAAGAGGAGATGTAGTGAAAGAGGGAGTTGAATTGAAGTGTCAACACGAACGGATTTAAGGTTTGATTCCCTCCAGGCCACCTGCACTAAGAATATATTCATTCATGGTGCTGTAATGGATAAAAGTGTTTACTATGGAAGACGATGCTGGGATTCACCCCCCTCCCCATGTCCTCCTATCTGTGTGGCCATGGACGAGTCGTCCTTAAAATGAAAAGTTTTAACCAACTTTAAATCAGCAAAAAAACTTTGTCCAAACCCAAGTCTGTTACTGCGTCGTGTTTGTTGGCAGATGAGCAACCAGAATGTGTGTGTTCATCATTTGATCACTTTTTGAGTATCCATCCATCCCTTCGTTCGATCAGTGTGGTCGTATGTGTAGATCTGTAAGTCTGTATCATCATCCTCATCCTCATCCTCATCGTTCCCATCCCAGCGTTAGATGTTTGCCGTTGCTGATGCGTTCACTGACTGGTGTCTTACTCTTCCACTCCTTTCTCCCCCTTTTCTCCGGCTCCCTTTCTTCTTTCCAATGTTTGCCCCTCTCTCCATTTTTGCCATCTCTAATCCTCCATCAACTCCCCTTTCGCTGCTTTTTCCATCACTGCCTCCTCCCTTCTTCCCGTTTCTGTCTCCACCTCCTTTTTTCCGTGTCCCTTCCCTCCGTCCCTCTTCCAGCAGCCCTGGCAGCCAGTGGCGGCCAGCTGCCCATCTCTGGCCTTGAGGGAGGAGCGGGTCACCTGCTTCTGGGCGGCCCCGGGGGTCCCTCTGTCCCCGCCGCCCTCCGCCCATCCCTCTTCCTCAACCGGCCCACCCTCCTCCCCATGGCGACAGGCACCATGTCCGCAGCCTCGACACCTGCCATGGGATTGGTCAGCGGCAGTACCGGCAGCGCGTCTGGGCCGAGACCGCCTACCCTTTCCCAGAGTCCGCCTCCTGGTACCAGCGACATCTTGAGCCCGACCTCCTGTCCCGAGGAGTCCGCGTCTCCTTGTTCAAGTCCCGCCTCTTTCTGTTCATTCAGCGAAGCCTCGCCGCCGCCCTTGGGAGGGGCCATGGCCGAGTGATGACTGACTGACAGCCAAAGTATCCTATCAGAGGACAACATGGGGGGAAAGGAGGAAGCAGAGCTTTAAAAAAATGAAATTTACAACCTCGCCTTTCAACCAAAGCCATCTCTCTGTCTGATCCATCTCTGCTTTTGTCTCTCTGTCTCTCCCCGCTGAAGTCTACTGAAGCCAAAAATATACACAGATGGATGAGGGGAGGAGGAAAAGAGAGCAAGGGAGGGTGGAAAGGATGGAGAGACCAGGAGAGCGGAGGGGAATTTGAAACCAAATAACGATCTGTCGATGCAGCTGGAGAGGTGGCACCGAGGAGCGAAAACCAACGCCGTGCTTTTTTATCAGATGGAGGAAAAAATGAACTCATCGAGGGCAGGGAGGAGAAGACGCTGGCAAAAAAAAAAAAAGAGAGAGAGAAGGAAAAAGACTCGCTTAACAAGCCCGGAAAGTGGAGCGGTCGCAAACCAAATAAAAAAAAGACGACGGAGTAGAAACTCACACTTACAAAGATGAAAAAAAACATGCCAAAATCTCCAAATACCAAAAACTGAAAACCAAAAAAAAAAAAAACAAACAAACAAACAAACAAAAAAAAAACAACCAACGGAGAGAAAAGCTTTAGTTCTAAAGACGTTTGTATCCTGACGTGTCCAGGATCAGCTCAGCGCTCCACTCCACCGCACGCCAAACATCCTCCATCCCATTCTCCTCCATCCTCAGTTACCAAACATCTATTTTTGTATCGCTTCACACTCGTCACACGGCTCAGTGTTGACATTGTACAGCCGGTCCCACGTGAAGAATAAAACCTACCTCTCTCTTTACAGCTTTACACTGATTGACCTCTCAGATCTGTGTCAGCGTTTGTTTTATCCAAGTGGTAGCAGGAAGGGGAGGGGTTACTGCTCTTAATATGAGATATCGGTCCCTAAGTGGTACAAACGTTACTTTCGGACACTCCCTGAACTTTCCGGTAAACCCCGCCCTTCTGCCGCGCACGTTGGATGAAACAAACAAACGTGTTTGGAAAAAAAAATCCCATCAGCTTTAACTCAAAGTTCCAGCTGTGGTCCGATTTCTATTCCTACACATTGACGCTAAAAAGAGCCACAGTATTCCTGGACGACGTATTTATGTGCTGTTACTACCATCATCATCGCTCTCAAACTCTTCATCACCGACTGAACGGTCTTGCACTTCTTCAGCATCGTTTGCCCGGTTTGGTTTATCATCGCCCCCCATACACACCCATCCTCATGTCATTCTCCAGACTGCTCATCCTCTACCAGACAGTCGCTCTCGGATACCAAAGCATCGCCTCTGGCAGCGTTGTCTCTGGATTCACCCAGAAGACAAGTGTCCAGACAAAACCTCAGCAAAGGGAAAACAAACAAACACACACACACACACGCTACAAGCCTAAGTCCAAACCAAAAAAAAAAAAAGAACAAAAGAAGGAGGTGAAGCACCGACGTTCCCCACGCTGCCCCCAAACCCCTGCCCTCCATCCCTCTTTCCCATCTGCCCCTCTCCTTTGTCTCCAAAGATCAGATCAAAGGGCCAAAATAAAAGAAGAAGAAGAAGAAGAAGAGGAGGAGGAGGAGGAGGAGGAGGACACGGAGCAATGTCAGGATTGCAGGAGCCAAAGGTGTGAAAAGCTGCAGGGGAAAAAAAAAAAAAAGAAGAGGAGAAAGAGAAGCAGGAGCGGTGGACCAAAAAAAAACCAAAAAGTAACCCAAAAACCAAAAGCTACTACTACTGCTACTAATGTATGAGTGACTGACGTGATCCGTAAACCAAACCAAATACAGGACGTGAACCGAGAGGACGAGGAGGAGGACGAGGACGCTGTCTGTCTTTTTGTCTTTAACTGTGATTGCTGTTCTTGTATTGGCAGACAGGAAGCGCTCCTCCCTCCCTCTGCCGGGGGGGGGATCTCGGCGGCGTTCACGCTTTCCTTTTTCCCGGACGGATCAAATATGGAATAACCTCAACAAACTGACACTAAGAATTTATATTTTCAGTTGTTTGCGTTCCGCAGCGTGTCTGTTCATGA
>OMNV01013848.1:6082-16249 GCA_900303265.1 Brotula barbata
GGCGGGGAGGGGGGGCGTGTGAGGAGGAGACAATTTTTTGTGAATGGAGCTCCTCATCCTTTTGGCGCGCCCGCTCACCCACTGCTCGTGCTGGCTGAGCTAAAATTAGCCTCGCACTGATTTTTTTTAACATTTAGTCTGCAGCACCGTATGCGGATTAAGAGCAGGATTCGGGATTGGAATTAGCAGTGTTCTAAATACACACGCACGATCGTCTGGGAACGCGCTCATCCACGCCACCAGCAGTGAATAGGAAAGCATCTACCACCGCACCATGCCCCAGGACGTCATGCACCATTTTTAGAGACGCTCTAAAAATAGATTTTGTTGGTGATGGTTTTGATTCCGTGGACCTTGAATCTCTCCATCTGCGGACAGCATCTTTTGGGTAAGCACGCAGCAGAATTCTGCTTTGAAAAACTATGCTGCATGTTTTTGGTGATTTATTTGCCTAATTATGGTATCGTCCGCTTATGTCGGTCACGTTGCAAAGGTAAAGACCAAGGAATATTTGTCTCATATATACAATTCCTTTGACTCCCCTCCATCCTGGTGTGTGTGTCTGTGCATGTGCAACTGTGTTCTGTCCACACCTGCTATTGTGCTACTGCTAATAACCTGTCAGCTTGGTGTGAGAGTGCTGGTTTGATCTGCAATCTTGGGGTCAAGAGCTTGGTTGTTTTCATGAATGAACAAATTACCAAATGTGTGGATGAATGAATGGGAGCTGTCTATGTTGCCCTTTTCATCAAAGGGGATAGCTAATTACCCTTCCTCTTCCTCCTCCCCCTTCCTCCCTGTGTCATCCTCCAATTTCTCCTCTCCTGATTCATCCTCTCCCCTTACTCACGTCTTCGGTTCCTCATGCACTGTCATCCTTTCCTTCTTATCCTTTTCATCCACGTCCTCACACTTCCCTTCCTGAACTTCAAACTTGCTTCCCCCGCTGCTGGTACATTTTCTCTCCCTCCTCTTGTGTTGTTTTTCCTCATCCTGCCTTCTCACTCCAACCCACTTTTTTTTTTTTACTCGAATGCTGTTCATTTGTCTTCATTTTATGTTGTCCTATTTATGTTTGTTTTTTGTAACAACTCTCTTTCTATATATCTCCTCTCATTTCTGTTTCCTGCCTTTTTTGTTATTTTTCACACATTTTCACATCTTGCGTTGTCAACTTCACTGGGTCCCTCCTCCTTTTCCACACCTCCCTCTCTGACTACTTGCTCATGAACTTCCCCCTGCTTATTTCCACTTCCACCTATTTTGCCATTTTTCATTCTTCTCTCATCCCATCTCCTCAACACCCAACTACTCCCTCCTTACTTCATGTCCTCTAACATTTCATGTCACCTACTCATCCCTCTCTCTGTCCTTTCTCATTCCTTCCTTACACATTCCCCTTTTCTCTTCTCTTTTTTGTCCTTCCTTCCGCCTTCCCCTTTCTCTCTTGTGTCTCCAGCTATGATTCTGTCCCTGGCCGCAGCAGCAGCCATGAATAGCGGCGGTGGTAGTGGCCTCAACACCTCCGCCTCCTCCCTAGACCCCTTTGACTC
This sequence comes from Brotula barbata, assembly GCA_900303265.1. Classification (NCBI taxonomy): domain Eukaryota; kingdom Metazoa; phylum Chordata; class Actinopteri; order Ophidiiformes; family Ophidiidae; genus Brotula; species Brotula barbata. The sequence continues at coordinate 7,636 of OMNV01013848.1, forward strand.
CTCCACCTCCTGGAGTCTCTCCGAAGACCCCTCCAACTCTTCCTCTGAACCCATCATGCGAACTCTCACGCCCGACCTCCAGCCAGCAACAACTGCTGTTGCCGTCCAGGAAGTCAGCCCCTGGGATATCGCTCTGTGCGTGACCGGTACACTTATTTCCTGTGAGAACGCTCTAGTGATCGCTGTGCTCTTCTACACACCAACACTCCGTGCTCCGATGTTCATCTTGATTGGATCGTTGGCAGTTGCAGATCTGCTGGCTGGCCTGGGCCTCATCTTGAACTTTGTCTTCACCTATTTGGTTGACAGCTCGGTGGAATTTGTGACATTATTATCAGCCGCACTGCTCATCTCGGCTTTTTCGGCGTCTGTCCTCAACATCTTGGCCATCACAGTGGACCGCTATTTATCTCTGTACAACGCCTTGACCTACCACACTGAAAGAACAGTCACCTTCACCTACGTAATGGTGATCTTCATTTGGGTGTTGTGCCTCACGCTCGGTCTGCTACCAGCACTTGGCTGGAACTGCCTGAAGGACGAGTCCACGTGCAGCATCTGCTGGCCTGTCACCAAAAACAACGCCGTAGTGCTCGCTGTGACTTTCCTGCTGGTGTTTGCCCTTATGATGCAGCTCTACCTTCAAATCTGCAAGATCGCCTTCCGCCATGCACAGCAAATTGCCGTGCAGCACCAGTTTGTGGCCATCTCCACCACTAAAGGTGTTTCCACCCTGTCAGCGATCCTGTGCGCCTTCGGGGCATGTTGGCTGCCCTTTGCCATGTACTCCATTGTGGCTGACTACAGCTACCCTGTAATATACACCTACGCCACAGTCCTCCCAGCCACTTGCTGCTCTGTAATCAACCCCATCATTTATGCATTCCGAAACCCGGACATTCAGAAGTCATTGTGGATGGCATGTTGCGGATGTGTCCCGTCTAATCTCTCCCTCAGACCAAGAACCTCCAGTGATGTGTAGCAGGCAGAGTTGGTTTCTATGACCTGATTCTTGACACAGAGTTGGGGTTGCAGGAGGGAGAGGATAGAATGGTAAACAGGTGATCTTTGAGGGGGAGAAAAACAAATGGAGACTTCCTCTACTGCTCGTATCAGGGCTGGCAGGCTGAGGGTGGATGCTCAGCTAGCCATAGGAGAAGTGGCGCTGGCCAATGAGGAAGCAAGGGGAAGAACGTGTGGTGTAAAACGATAGAGCTAATGAAGATAATGTCCTGTCTTTGGCTCAGAGAGAACCAACACAGTGGTAGAAAAGGTGTGAAACCAACTGCAAAATGCTGATTAAAGAATCCTCATGGGGTTAGTGGTGGGTGTTCATTTTGCCATACTCGACAAGATGGGAGGCACATGGAGGTCTGACAGGGGACTCCACCCACTGACCTCCTTTAGAGAAGTGAGGCCTTCTTCTCAACAGTAGCAAAGATGGTAAGATTTAGGAAGAATTGTCCTAAATCTTTACTGGACCTGAGCATGGTTATGCAATCAGGAGCAAAACAGTCCTGAGAAACTCTATTTGTTTTCCCTGATCTGATAGAAATTAATTGTGCGGGGTAAAAATAGAATGAGCTAAATATACACATGACCTCGAATATTCTCACTGAGCTATATTTGCAATTTTCTCCTGATAAAAAAAATACATGAATAAGTCATCCTGTGAAGCACATTTTTACAGCAACAATGTTCCCATGATCTGATGCTAATTAAATAATTACAGTTTATGGGCACATTATGGAGTAATAATTACTCTGTGTGCTGAGACAGAGATGAAACAGTATCAATGATTAGTTATACGATCAGCCTACAAGTCCATTATCAGTTTTCCCACTGCCAGTAGCAACATTCACAACTATTCCTGTCACATTTCACACCAAAATGTGATTCAACCCACCTGGCTGCTAATGAATATTTAACCCTGCTAGGTTGCAAAAGCTATTGAGGGATTTCCATATGTAGGCCAGAGTGTGATGACATCTACTCCCGTTTGGGGGAAACGGGTTTCACGGTTGAAACACATAGAGCTGAATTCAGGACCAAGGACAGCGGCACTGCAGAGCGCTGCCAGAGCCCTGGGAATGATCTGGGCTGCGGGTGGGGGAGTGAGCTGGAAACTGGGCTACACTGTTCTCAATACCATCTTGATAGGGAGTGTAAGACGGGATATGAAGGATCATTCTAGCTGACTGGAGTTTTTCCTTCTCCAAATTAAAGTATTTATTTTACCCATTTCCATTCCATTTGTCATGTACACGTCATGCTTAAATAGGACATATTACACAGATTTCCATGTTCTTAGTTTAATTTTGAGGTCTTAACAATGCTTTACCAACACCCTTGCTGCAAGCTAGCTAGCTAGCTAGCTAGCAAGAAATTCAACAAAGTTCAACTATGAAATGCCAGGTTTTCAATCAAATAAAGAAAAAGGCCTGCTTTTATCATACTGCATTATTAAGAACAGAATGAACCTGAGCTTTCCATGATCTAGTAACTCTCAGGGAGGTAATAGTTATTATATGGTCAAATTTATCCGGTCCAAACAAAAGAAAGAATACTTTTACAAATAACTAACCTATCATAAAATAGATTTTTTGTGTGATTTGATGTAATCATTGTGCCTCATTGAACCGCAAAAAAACAAAACAGCATAAATACAGTATTTAACTTATCCATCAGAAAAATCAGAAAAATTGCTCAAACTTCACAGGCTGAAATGCACTTATGGCTCTTCATCAACTTTGAACAACTTCTAAATTTCATCTTCAAGAAAAATCACCAATCACTGAAGTCAATTAACATGTTTTTAAGTATCACAGGTTCCTGAGACCAGGCAGGATAGAAAACATGCAGGACTGAGGCTTTGAGGAGCAGGTTAGAGATCCCTACTATAAAGCATAAAATGAAATGGAAACTGATAGGAAAAAAAAAACAGAAAGAGAAAAATCCAAACACCCAGAATGATCTGAGGTCCCATACTGTGATAATGACCCTCTTGTTTTCTTGCTTTTCTTGCATCTCAGCAGCAGAAATTATGCTTGAGCAAAACTATGTAGAGTCCCATGAGTCCTACTTAAAAGGTGGCAACTGAGCCAAATGGGACCAGGTCATTTTTCTGTATCTGCATAACACCGTTTAGCCCTTCCAGCTCTAAAATTAGAGACAGTGTTCTAAGTCCATTGCCAGATTGATTATCCATCAGCTGGAACTGAGCAAAATCCAAATTCAATAGGCCATTTGTCATCTAGTCAGCTTTGGTGGGTTACAGTACTGCACACCCAACGTATACACTGCCACAGTTGCAGAAAAGTTGCATCTCTAAAGAACTGAAGTGGCTGGTTTTCACATTATGATGTGACATTTCAAAGACATTCTCCACCATATTTTCCTTGCTTGTTCTCAGTCCTGTGGACGCGTAATTAACAGCTGTGAAAATGGCAAGAATGAGAACAATAATCTGCTTTCCACAAAGGCTTACTGTATGATAAAAATGTAAAACACAGGCTGTAAAGGACAAGCATCATACGGACTAAATTCCTCTGGCTGGTAGTCTCTGCCTTTCTTTTGCACCATCCTATGTGCAGCCTGTCAGCAGTAGCAGTACAGCCACTGTACACACACACACACACACCACACACACACACACACACACCACACACACACACACACACGCACACGCCCGCCTTGAAGAAGCAATGCAACACTGCCCTGGGGGCCCACTGAAAGCTCAGCGGGTTAATGAGGAGCGCGAGAGCCGAGAGAGACAAGGTGACATGGCGTGAAATAGAAACGCTAGGCAAGGCGCACTTTAGCTCAACCCCAGGTCACAACCACTACACACCTTATCATGATGAAGTTATTTCCCACTGAAAGGGCGCCATGTAAGTTAAATCCAGTTAATTCTAATAACATCTTGCTAATAATGGCAGTGGGACTGACCTCATGATCAGAGGATGTGGTGGATACTGTGAGGATGAGCTAGAGAAAGGATTTATTGCCAACTATTGCTATCCATCTGTTTTTAAACTCTAAAGAAACAGCTTTCACTCTTGTGTTACTCTGCCCACCTTGGAGAAAAAGCTACCATGACTAATCTATTGGCATGCATCTAGTATACATGTAGGAGGAGTGGAAAGTGTACACGGGCAGTAGTTTCAAACTAGAAACCTAAAATCCACAACTTGCCATCAGAAAAAAACGAGAAAAAAAACAAAGAAATAGGTTGTATCCTAAATGACAGGGAGTCCAAATTCAATGCTGTCTACCAAATAAACCACAGCAAAGAATATGTGTGTAAACAAAAGGCAAAACTTTGAAAAAGGCGCAAAGGAGAAACAGGTATTAAGATCAAAACGATTTTTTTCTACACTGTATATTAGAACTTCTATTTTCTTGGCAGCAGCAAACAATCAGTTGTCTTTGTGGCAGTTGTTAGTTGTTTAATCCTTTTCAACGATTTCGCTTGAAAGAGAGAATATCTTGTGTTTTCTTTTTGTCTTACTGGAACAAAAACTCCTTTGCAATAATGTCGAACTGTGTGTTGCTGTGTACAAAAAGCTACAATAGAGGAAAAAAGAGGGAGAAAGAGAACGAGGGGGGTTGAACTGTTTGTCTCCAAATCTCAAACAAAATAAATCACATTTGAAGGAATTATGGGCTGGCTGGGGTTTTCCAAAAGACATTTCAGAAGCGGCGAATAACGGAAGTAGGACAAATCTAAACAGTAAATGTTCAATTTTCCATTTTTAGATGGTAGATAAGAGTGGTCTTACAGATGGATTTTAATTTAATATCAGTAGAGAAATAAAGTTGTAAAAGTTTTATTTCAGAATAAGAGCATTTGTTAGCACCTGGTTTAGCCTCTTAGTCTTTGTTGAACCAGGTAGACCGGCAGTTACTCCAACTCACTCTCTTGCTCTCTCTTTTTCCTCAATCACTGCATTGATGGAGCTGCCTAATGACGAAAGACATCAATTATTAAGTGAAATCCTTTCAATTACTCCAAACAACAGCTTCTGGATATCAGAAGCAAGAGATGGATCAAGCTTGGTACTTTTGGCAAGATTGTAGCGCTATTAGGGTGTAATTTCACAAGGTTGCCAATGGTGCCAGGCAAAACCAATCGATCCTAGAGAGTTAATTGAATCCATTTCATACAGGGATTTGATGCAGATACTATTGGCACACAGCGCTCCTGTATGCACAATGTGAGACTTTGCTTAGTCACCATTGTTTGGAGATGCTGGATGGGACCTCTAATTTTGAAGTCATACCCTTTTTCAGACCAGTGTCAGAACTGTATTTTTCCCCTGAAAAAGCTGACATTTTGGAATTTTCTCCTTAGTCACCTCTGCCTTTTTTGGGACCTGAGAATACTTTGGCAGTAAATGTCAACTAAATGGCAGGTTAAAATGATTATTTGATCCAAAGGTGGAAAATCCCAGAACAAAATTGGCCATACCAAAAAAGTACCATACCATGATTTTTTAAGAATTGCTATATTTACTACAAACACACATTTGACATAACCAACGAGCAACCAACCACCTGGGCACTACTCGCTCCCTGGGCTCTACTCTGTGTGTTTGCAGAATTAAAGATCCATAAAAAATTAAGCTTTCAGGGTTCAGTTCAGAACCTGTGGGTCCGATGGGTCTCTATCTGATGGACTCTAATTTGAGAAAAATGCCCCTACCATAACGTCTCCACAATTCCACATCACAATTAGCTATGGGCGTTTCAAGCATCTGCTAAATGATGTTGACATTAGGCTGTCTGGAAAAAAATAGTCAGTAGTAACATAAAATAGACAAAAGTGTAGTTTAAAAACAGTATGGTTCTAGAGGTGAGTCTATGAACGTTAGCCAGCTGTGCTAACAGTTTCTCTGATGATCCCATCTGGCACGTCCAACAATGTTAATATTCATCTGTGAATATGCCACTACACAGTCTACCATTCCTGGGGCAGGAGTGGAGCGACCACTCACTGTGTGTGTGTGTGCCTGCGTGTGTTTATGTGTATTTTCCCCAGGATCATAGCCAATTGTAAGGAACCATAACTCAACCACGTGTAATCAAAAACACAAGCAGGTTGGATGGGTAGGATTCATAAAAAAAAAACACACAGAAAACAAAAAAACACACAAAAAAACAAGACAAAACAGAAATCTGTACAAGTGAGTGTGTGTTATTTTTCTTATGCAATGCTGTACAGAAAATGTATATTTTTGTAATGTTCATCAGGGCATGAGTTACGCGACATGGTTGCTGCTGTGAGTGTGTATGTGTGCAGATGTGGCTGTGTCTTTCTTCTTCTGTGTTCTTCCTATATACAAATGTCAAAGGTTTTTTGTGTTGGATACGCTGAAAAAGTGCCATATTTTTCGATTTTCTAGTGTCTTATTTTTGGTTTGTGTACATACACGTTGAATCAAGAACAATCCTCATCATGCAGTGAACAATTGTCAGTCTGAGTCATTGTGACAAGATGAGCAAATCTGCAAAAATTACAAAAAAAACCCCACAAACAGGCAGGGGACAGAGAGACAGAGATAAAAATGGGGAGGATCTGAGGTTTTGACCTTGATTGTATTGATCATTTTAGTGAGCAAACAATAGAAAAAAGAAAGAAAGCAATCAATTCAACACTCCAAACTGCTGAAACACCAGACTTTAATTTGTCTGAATCTGTTTTTCCATAAAAAGTCATGTGTAAGTGATACAGAAGGAAGGAGAGGGAGATGGTGCATGAGCAGAGTCGTACAACAGGGAATCAGGTTGCCAGTGACGTCATCTGTCTGTGTCGTGTCTAAGAGAGAGTCCGGGACATTTCAAAGACATCCCCATCTCATCTTTTTCTCTTGCCTCCTCTTCCCCCACATCTTTCCAAATAACTACAATCATTTCCCCATTCCTTCGCAGCTCTGCTCCCTCTTTACTCTGTTCTTCACCTCCTTTGTTTATCTCTCGCTGTCTCTCCCACCTAACATTTTCCCATCCTTGGCCTGCGGTAAAGTAGTCGGTCAGGCACCGTCTAAAAATAGTTTCCCTGAAGCACACAAAAACAGTGTAAAAGGAGAAGAGAGGCAGTAGAGAAGAGGATGGGAGGTAGTAAAGCAGAAATCGACCACCTTGAAGAAGAAAACTAGACACTCATGTCTTATTCCTCTTTTCTCTTCTCCAGTTAATTCTTGCCCTCCTGTCTAATCTCTTTTGGATCCATGTTTATTTTTATACCTCTCCTTTTTTCTTCCCAGCACAGACATTTAGGTTTAAAAGCAGCGTTTGCAAGCAAAGGAGCAGCACGAACAATCCCCTTGTGCGTCATTCAGGCTAGGCGAGCATTTCCTCTCTGTATCACACACTTGGCAGCACTTCACGCAAGCAGAGATTGTCAATCGAAAAACCATTACAGAGCTAATTTTCTATCAGACCGAGTATGGCCTTCATAGAAAAAAAAAAAGATCATTTTATGCATCAATAGTGTTGGTCTGTAAATGAGGAAGCATCACAGGTGAAATCCTCTAGATGGGGATGTTATTGGTTAATGATACTGTGATGTCAGCGACCTAATGTGGTGTCTGTGAAACATTTTTTTTTACTAAATTATTTGTTTTGGGTCTTTTATTTTATTTTTATGTTTGTGCTGTGAAAAGGTTGGTTACGATAAAAAGTACAAATGCACTTTATAAGATGGACATGTTACACATTGCACTTGTAAATGTCGAATGTAAATCCTTGAAGAGAAAGATTTATTTTTACTATTGTGAATAAAGGAGGAGAAACTTAAAAAAATGAATATTGCAAAAAAGTGATTTGCCAAATAAACTTGAGATGAAAAGGAAAGAAGTTGTGAATTTGTTTCATTGACATCACTTATACCAGCTGTGTGTGTGTGTGTGAGAGAGAGAGAGAGAGAAAGAGAGAGAGAGCGAGCGAGAGCGTGATGAACTGTGTGCGGGTGTTTGGTATTGGGTGAAAGCGTGCGTGAATATTCCAGGTCGCTGTAGTGTTAAGGAAAGCCTGGGAGTAAAAAAAAAGCTACTGCTGAATTATTAAACCACTCCCTGCTTGCATAACAGTAGCAGGGGAGGAGAAGACACGTCAGAGTGAGAAAGAGATGGAGGGACTGAGAGGAGGAGAAGGTGAAGAGAGAGAGAGTGAGAGAGAGAGAGAAAGACAAAGGTGGAGCTGCACAGAAAGACTGAGATAGAGGGAGACTACAATCACGGAAGATGACTGCACAGTGGTGGACAATGTGTTGACAACACACACATGTACTCAAACACCATCCATATGACATTCAAATAGAAGAAAAAGAGGTAGCTAGAGGGAGAGGAGGTGTCAAAATGATACGTGGAGATAGTGTCTGAATGAATGACACAAATAAATTTATTATCACTGCCTTGCTATAGTAAAGGGACTGTGTGTGTGTGTGTGTGTGTGTGCGTGTGCACACACACACACATACTACTGTATGTGGTAAGGTATGTATTAAAAGGTATGGTAAGGTATGTATTAAAAGGAAATCAGGAACAGATTTTCTTCTATGTCCATAAAAAGTAAATGCGCACGTGTGTGGGTGAGACACTGTGTGCGTGTGTCT
>OMNV01013854.1:2568-14174 GCA_900303265.1 Brotula barbata
CAGGACTGTCGAGATAAAGATTCTCTCTGTCCCAATCCTGCTTTCTGTCGCTCAATCTCCCTCTCTCACTCTCTGTCTCCCTCCCTGTCTCACCCATCACTCTGTCTCCCTCTCTGCCTCTCTCTCTGATTCTCTCTCGCTCTCTTTCTCTCTTCTCTCTCTCCCGCTTTCTGTCTCTCGTTCTCTTTCTCTCTCTCCTGCTTTCCGACTCTGTCTCCCTCTCTCTCGCTCTCTTTCCCCCTGTATGTCTCTCTCCCTGTTTCTGTCCCTGTCATTCTGTCTCCCACTCTCTCTCTCTGTCCCTCTCTCTGTATTCTTCATGTTGTGTCATGTTGTGTGTAGCTCTGACGTGTAAGCAATGGCAGAGTTTTCCATTGTTCTCCAATTGAAAAGAATAGAACTTCCTGTTTTCTTTGTTCCATCACGATGTCAGCATGTGAATCCAACATGAAGCTGTCCTGTGCATTAAAGCGACGTCTGAGAAGATGTTCATTATGGGGTGTACAGAATAGAAGATGTGGGCGTCGACGCTACCAGGGGTTCTTGTATTGTTGTTCCCTCCCCCTGCCTGTTTCTTTGCTGAACCCTTCAAATTGGGTTTGGTCGTGTCTCATTATAATTTGCTCTGTCCGTAACATGATGCTGGACGGTTTCAGGACCGTGTAGGTCCAGTCTGATCCATCCTGTGTTTGTGGATCAGAGGGCCTCCATGTTTGACAGCGTATTCCCTCGATTGTAAAAACTGCTGAATGTAAATGTGCCCAGACGAAAGGAAGTGAAGGAGGGTGTGAGGCTGTAAAAGTACAAACATTTCCAGTTTTTTTTCACTTCCCAGGGCATTGTTGTGGTCTGTCAGCGAGTGTTTATGGAAAAACAGGCTCCTTCTTTTGCCCTCAGCGCTCCCAGTTGTGCTGACAGTTGATTGCATGTTGGTATTAAACAGTCTGCTCTCCCCCAGTAACCAGCCAAAGAGCAGTAACATTCACTCTGACGTTCCTCTGTTGGCTGCAAGAGATCTAATGTTCATCCAGGGCTCGATAAAATTTCATTTTCCCCTGCCTGAGCCTTAAAAACAAAAGTAAACAAACAGGATTTCGCATTTTCAAGACACCCATAAATGAGGTTCAGATGAAGAATGCAGCATCTGTGTGAAGTTGGACCTCATTCAAACAACAGATCAGCATCAGTGAGACCTGAGGGGGGCCTGAAGGATTTATTAGCTGTACCCGGTTGTGGACACAAGAGGGCGCTATTTGATGTGAAACTATCCCTGACAAAACCATTTAGTTCCTGTGGTGCAAGAAGTACCCAATACCCAAATAAAAGTACAGAATCAGGATAAAATGTTTCTAGTATTAAAGTGAAGAGTAGAGTGAAAATTTTATATTATTTTCAAAACTCTTGATAGAAAGAATGAAGGAAACACAGGGAAGAAAGATGGAAATACAGCTGATTGAATGATCAGATGTGTTTTATGATCTCAGATTGGAAGTTAAATCTAAGCTGAACAAAGTAACTACTGCCAAAATCGGTATGTAAATGTATGATAGTATTAGAGTACAGAGCCTGTATGTCTGATCACAGACGAGCTTACAAAGAAGAATCACTTCCCTCTAATCCTGTCCTCCGTCCACATCCTCTGCCCAGCGTGTCCTTTGTTCAGGGTCCAGCTGAATCACAGCCTCTTCTTATCTGTGGGCCCTCTGTGTGTTTGAGTCTCTTCCTTCCTGCTTGCCAATGTTGTCCTTCTCTCGGGGGTGGGGCTGGGGGTTTGGACCTTAAATGTGTCTGGGATAGGTTTTGATTCTTTCTCTCTTAGTTGTGTCTTACCTCTCTGACAGTGGTCGTCCGTCGTCACGTTACGGTCACACATATACAGAAACTCTGCTGTGTCCAATATGCCACAGGTTCAACTTCTCTTCTCTCTGTGTGTGTGGTGTGTGTGTGTGTATGTGTGTATGTGTCTTAGAGAGACATTTGGCCAGACAGCTGATTCTGTCGAGGCTTTGAATCTCATGATTCTAACTGAACAAAACCCCGTATTTAACAAAAATAAATAAATCTTCAGTTCGAGAGCCAACAAATTTGCTTTGTGCAACATTTAGATGAGTAAATATTTGTCTTGATACGTCAGTACTGTCTTGTCAAATCCTTTGCTTTGTGTAGTAGAGAAATGGTGCTGGAATCACTCCAGGGGAAACTTGAAGAAGATGATAGCACGTCGGACTGATGATGACAGACTAGCATGCATGAGGGCGCGCTATCCAAAAAAAGATTCAGCCCTCGGTTGACATTGGCCAATCAGCAGGAGTTTTACTTTGAAGCTGGTCAGGGGCCAGGTTCCAATTTAAAACATAATTAGTATATTGTTGTTATTCGATAGGAATAGAATAAAATGGTGCTGCCTTGATGGAGGTATGGAACTAGAGGGGCCCTCATTAAGCTCATCTCCCATCCAATTACAGCATCGCCCATGGATAAACTCTAACCAGTGTTGACTAGACAATGATTCCTCTCTCTCTATCTCTCTCCCTCTCACTTTCTCACTCACTCACTAGTACTGTTTTCTCACTTAGGCTCTCTCTTTCCGAAGTTGTAGTAAGATTTTGTTAGTCCTTTGTTCCCCCCCCACGTTTTGTTTCAGATATCAGACTTTTAGTAAATGAGCTGTTTAACTTGTGCTGCCAATCATAGCGACACTTTTGTCGGCCTTGGTCAAGACATTCAATTTGACAATGTGCCCAAAATTGTAAGGGGATGAAAAAATTGCCAACAATTTAGCTTTGGCTAAAATGGGCATGGCCTATAAGGATGATATTTGTTATGGTGTTATTTTAAGGTTTATGTTCTTTTTTCAGTATCTTTGATTGTCCCCTTATCTATCTCTCGTCATTCCATTGATCTGGAGTGGTGTTGATGGTGTGGGAAAACACCGTTCTATATTTATCACCCCCCCACACACACTCTCCCCCACTCTGCTTAATGCCTGCTGCAGATCTAGCCACAACACATGTGCCCCTAAAGTGGTGGGGGGTGGGTGGGCGTGTGGCTTGGTGGCGGTGGACCTGTCAGCTGAGCTTTATGTTCCAGTTGTCTTGTCCGCTAGCGTCCAGTGCTCTGACCTTCTCCTGGACTGTTCAGCCGGGCCGCTAGAGGCAAAGGGAAAACAGGAAAGTCTTCATTTTGGCCTCACGGCCCCCCACGTACGACACCAAAACCCTCAGACTCAGAACCTCTCAGGAACATCACTCACTGTGACAAGGTGAGCGGCTCTCATTTAATGATGGATTTCAGCTCTGATATGTTGAAAGGTCGTCCTGTTATTGCGTTAGTTACATTACATTTCATGGTAATATGACAGAGGTTTCAAACGTTTACGTATCATCTTTAAAGCACCAGGGGGTGGGGCTCTGAAGTAGGGCGAGTATGATATAGTTACTTCTGACTGATTCTGATGAGATTCTCTTGTCCATGCCGTTGTCTTCCTTCGTCCGTTTGGATGAGGAGCTGTCTCGTGCCTTTTCATGTATGTGTCTCTGTATCCGATTACTTTTCCTGTGGTTCATGTGAGTTTTTAGGGGTTGAGTGGATGTCAGAAAATGAGCGTGATTCAGTGCTACAGTTGTTCTCAGTGCTGCACCTGCTGTCACTCTGTCAGGATGTACAGACAGAAATAGAGTGCTGCTTAACAGGGACACACACACACACACACGCTCTCTTTCACTCTCTCACACTCACACGCACACACACTGCTCATTGCTCATTTCTTTGTTAGTTAGTTTTACCCTTAATAATCTGTGACTGATTACTGTCAGGGAAAAGAGGAAGAGGATGGTGTTCATCATTGAATCAGTGTGTCGATGCCCTGGGCGGTGGGTTTATTTTTAGGGGATGCGTTCAAAAATATACCAGTCCTAGTTCACACTTTAATTGGCTATCCTCTGATCTCATTTCCAGGGTGGGTCAGTTAATGTTGTGTTGTTTCTGTCTTCTGTTACGCGTCACCGTTCGTTCCTGTGCCTTCTGTCGGGGTCGATCGTTTGGATCCAGAGGCTCTGACCTCTGACTCACGAATTAGAGGAAATGGACTTCGTTTTGTATCTGTGACGCCCGTGTGCAGTAATCATTTTGAGTGCTTATGATGTTGTGTTTATTAAATAGGAAGATCATAAATCATCTCCAGGGGTGTGTTATATTTAGGCAGTGTGTTTATCCCAAACTATTCCATCACAAAAGGCTCATGGAATGACGGATGATTCTAGAACAAAGACCCCCAGCAGTGTGGAACACATCTGTGGCCAGTTGAGATGCCATGGATGCACCATCACTCCACATGTCTCATACTGTTGTTCAAAACCCTATTATAGCCTTGTCAGCACCCAAGGGTGACCCAAACACAGACTTGACAAATTGAGTTTAAGGAGACTGTTTTGTTTACGGTCCTGTGGTCACCATAGTCAGGTCTCCACAGCACGCATCAACAACAGGATTTTTATGGACCTCAGGTGGCTGTGAAGAGATGACAGTCACCTCCACAGAGGAGCCTCTGCAGTGTCGTCTTGGACTTCTTTACTTCCTGCCTGACAAATAGGGCGGAAAGTGAACAGTTAATGATAATCTTCATCCTGCTTTTCAACCCGCTCTTCATCCTGCTCATCATCGCGTTCTTCATCCCACTCTTCATCCCGCTCTTCATCCCGCGCATCATCCCGCTCATCATCCCGCTCATCATCCCGCTCTTCATCCCGCTCTTCATCCCGCTCATCATCCCGCTCATCATCCCGCTCTTCATCCCGCTCTTCATCCCGCTCTTCATCCCGCTCTTCATCCCGCTCTTCATCCTGCTCTTCATCCTGCTCTTGATCCTGCTTTTCATCCTGCTCATGATCCCGCTCTTCATCCTGCTCTTTTTGTCATTACAATGACATTACTCAAGTCATTGTCACAGACCACAGGTTGAAAACCCCTGTCTTTAAGTATGGATGGATAACCCCGTTGTTGTGGTGTTTGGTTCTAATAAATCCTCTAGGGAGCACTCATCACGTGGGAGCTGAAGTGGACCTGAGGCCTGAAGGCTGCCGGTCCTCTGTCTGTGGGTTTAGCGTGGGCTCATCTGATCCATTAATAGAGTCCAAGAAGGGCAGATGAGGCAAATATGAAGAGGACCCTCAGGCTCTGGTCTTATTCCTGCTGGGCTCATGTGCGGGGTATTAAGTGTAGATTTACGCCTCCATGACGGCTTCCCCTTATTTTTAATCCAGCGGCTTGAGTTCTAAATCTAATTAGTGATGATTTATGATGAGCTACTATTAGCACAAATTACTTTGAGCTCTGACTTTAGACCTGAGCGCCAGCACGCCGCGCTGGATTCATCATGAATCCTCGCTCAGTGTTCTAGACGGTCTGAATGCATCTGTTTTACTAATGAATAGTAGAGAATCACCCATTTTTAAGATTCCTGTCTGTTTAGAGATGTTAAGTTTGTTCAGTAAAATAAGATAATACTCTAATCCGTGTCAGAGAGAGGACGTAAGTATATTTCAAATATAATGAAACAAATGAAAGTATCAACTATAAGGATTAGTGAACTCTGCCCTTCACGTTCCAGCTAAATGAACTGAAAGTAGCTACACACACAAACACACAGGCTAGAGTTGATGTAATAACACTGAGCCATAGCAGTGTTGTAAATTAGATTTCCCAGCTGGTGTCTTGTCAGGCTCATCTTCTGCTGCTTGTGTCGGTTTCCTTCACGGCAGACTTCAATCTGCTGGAGACGCTCAAACTTTTCCAGTTCTGACCTTCGGTTTCATTATCGTTCTTAAGATGACAGTTCCCGGGAAGACATCTCTCTCCCAAATTAGACGGAAACAAATTTCTTGGGAAACGGGATTAAGTGGGGAATTCTGCTGCTGTGGCTCACCAGCTGTACCGACACTGAATTACACACAAATATGCACAGGAGTGTGTGTGCAAGCGAAGATTCGAAGACTTCAGGTGCTCTGCTGCAGCAGATGGTCATATATTTACTTTTATAATAACATCATGAAGTTTGTTTTTTAATTACAGTACAGTGTAAAGTCAGTCAAGTTGTTGAGATCATCTTCATTGTTGATATCTTGTCCGTTGTATATGAATATTCCTCGCTCTCTTGGATGACTGCCAGTGTGTGAACTGCATTATGACAGCTATTATCATCACCAAAGCAGCAATGGTAGATTTTAAGAGCAGTGAGAAAATGTTAATGTCAGCTGTGGAGGTTTGTTTTTGACATGAATATTTAAAAAAAGTTCATAACGTGTGTCTGATGGTAGAGTTCAGAGTTCAGCGTCCAGTGTGTGTTGATGTCAGAGCTACAGCAGGCGATGGGTGTCCTGTCCTGTGATTTGTAGCTGATGTGCTGTAGCGTTTGTGTACGTCGTGCTTGGCAGTGCTTCAGCTGCTTCACTGAGCTCCCTACATAAGTGTTTTATTTTGGGAAGGCCATGCTGAGGCCTAAGCACATTTCTGGTCATTCCTGCAGGGCACAATCGTCAGGTCAGTGCTGTGTTAGTGTTTCTATTTACAGCCTGACAGAGAACTTCCAAAGACTTGAGAACGTGCTTTGAGAAGTTTGCTAGGCTAACGTGCGATATTGTGGGTGTGTTTCTTCACAGTTCAACCTAGTTCAGTGTTTATTTTAGTACTTTTTATCTAACAGCAGTAAATCAAATCTTTACAGAAAAAAAGAGAAGAAGAATATAAATGAAGAAAGTAAAGCAGAGAGAAAAATGCTAATATTAATAATGCATAGCGCGCTGCCTGGGCCTCTGTAGCAGCAGTTAGAGGTTCACGCCTTATGTTCCTCATCTTCCTCCTCTAAATCATTTTTAGTTTTTCAAAAACTTCCCCCCCTCATTGTTTTTGTTTTAGTGGTTTGGTTCTCAGTATGGGTGGTGCGTACATGTGCGTACTACACCAGTCCAAGATGGTGTTTGTTCTTCCTCGTCCACAGAATCTCATCATCACACGTACAGATACACATGCATCCATACACACTCCCACACATACACATTTATCAACACATAAGGACTCCCACCACGAGAATGAGACTGTGTACGGAGTGAACCACAACATTGGTGGTTAAGACAGGAAGTGGGCTTGAATCCTGATATCAGCACCTGATTTTTGGTCATTTCTACTTTATTATAATAGGTACGGTGTAGAGACGGACAGACAGGAAGGACAGAGGTGATGACAGGAAGCAAAGTGCACAGGCCGGAATCAAACCAGTGCCCCTGTCTTAACTGGTGTGCTACCGTTTTTTTTTCAACATCCACTGCCTGACCAGGATTTCCAGTTTTGGTTTGGTCCCATAATCTGTCAGACAAGATATGGACGTGCACAAATATGGATGTGGAGCACAAATGAGCCTTAACACAGCATAATTCATCATTTTTCTGTTATTATTGTAGTAGCATTGCGGGTGATGCTGCAACGGGTAAAGACATGCATGTAATACCAGGATAATAACATCTTTATCACGCGTCACCCGTCACGTCACACTCTGGAGTCGTTCCGGAGGTGTGGCGCTGCATTGTTTCTGAGAAAGCCAGATTTAATATTTAAAGGTCAAAGGGCGCATGAAAGAATCCCATGATGCTTTATAAACCATCAAACACTGTGACACCTGCAGTTTTATCCCCGGTGTCACCCTTCCTCCTCCCTTTATGTGAGTTTGAATGTCCTCAGCTTTCTCTCCGTAACCTCCAGTCTGAATTTATGTCCTCGCCTCGCCGACCTGAGCTCTGTTCGGCGTCTGCCCTCCAGATCCCTCCGCCTCTCTCTCGCCAAACAAGACAGATACCTTTCCTCTGGGACGTCATCAATCTGGACTTTATTTCTAAGAGGACTGTGACTGAGTCCAGAACAGCAGAGCAGCCCTGCCTCTGTCCGTCCATCCGTCTGTCCGTCGTCTCTTTCGGTTTTCCAACTGTGATACAGACATGAAGTATTTATATTCCGTCCGAGCGGCCCCCTTCAGACGGAGGTCACTTGAAGTGCAGCACAGAGAGTCTGGAAACGTTCATCTAATAATGACCCACTGACTGAAATAGTTTGGACGAGTGGCAGACATCTGGGAGGATGATCAGTGGAGGGGCGTGGCCCTGCATTGTTATTACATGAAACATAATTTATCCCAATGTTTCCTTTGAAAATCTAAAGGCTTTTCTTCCTCTATGGTGTTGGTTTACCATCATGGTTTGAGTTTGATTGAAAATTCAGATAAGAACCACTCTGTATGATGAAATTCAGTTGCCTGCATTCATTTTTGGGTAATATTGACTGTTGTCTTTGGTGAATCCTCAACCAAGAATTCCTGCAAATCCATGTTTCGCCTGATAGTAGAGGTGGTGTTAAGTTGGTGATGTTCTTATCCTGGGGATTAAGTTTTACTTTATTTTTTCCTCTGTGACCTTTAGTCCAGTTCCAGGTCACTTTTCTGTCTTTAAGGTAGATGTATAAAGAATTCTGGAATGGATTTTTCAGGTGGATTTTTCACTTCTTTTACCTGAATATTCTATTGATGAAGATAATTCAAGGTTTTTTTGTCTCCTGGGGCCCACGCGTACGCAAGTATTTACATCTTTGTTTCTATGCTTTTGAGGGCCCACATTACTGTCTGTATAAATCCCCAAATCCAGCTCTGGGATTAGAGAACATGAGCAAAGTGACATCATAGCAGCAGCCTGTATGGTCTTGCACATGGCAGTCATGGCTGCTAATAACAGGGTAGGAAGTGTGTGTGTGTGTGTGTGTGTGTGTCTGTGTGTGTGTGTGATCTCATCCCTGCGGCAGGTGAGTCAAAAACAAGCGTTCTCCCGCCGACCGCCTGACCGTGGTTTTTGTCTGTTTTATTGGGTTAAATGTGCTTCATGGAGCATTTTAGCACCGTTTAATTGGGATTTCACATGGAGTCGCCTCAAGACCAAACCAGTGTTTTCACAATTATACGCAGAGTTTATTTAAGAGGCGTAGAGTTACACAGTTAACCTTGAACATCCTGTCCGCTTGGACGTGCTTGGAAGACTCAATCAGATTCCAACTCCAACAGTATTACTCATCATCCTAAAGGAAAATGAGATTTTATTGAATTTGACACAGTTGGAGACGGACTTAAGACAAAAAAAAAAAAGAACCGTCTGTGTTCGAGTCCTAAATAGATAAAAGCTGATGAAGCCTGGAGGAGCTGATCTGACTCAGGTCAGGTCCTCGTGTCTCAAGGTGTTTTCAGCTGACAGAGCCCAGCGGTCCTCGGTTCAGAGACTCAGGACTTAAGGTTTGGAACAGAATACAAAGTGTGGCCAGATGTTGTCCAATTCAAACCACCTTTTATCAGTTTTTATTTATTTATTCTTAATTATATTCTGAATCCGACTGCTGTCAGTCTGAAGGTCTGTTATGTAATCAGCTAGTGTGTGTGTGTGTGAGTGCGTTGGTTCACATACCCAGCCAGATGAGCTCATCGTCAACCTGCGTCCGACTCTGCCTCCTGTTAACTTCCTGTCGTCTGTCAGTCAGGCCGTGTCATGCTCGGTGACACGTCTGGTCCGTTTGGTAATGTTACGGTGTGATCCTGGACCTCAGTGGCTCACGTGTCCAGGTTTTGGTCCCTCTGGATGACCAACGCGCTCTGATCTCCGAGTAAAACCACAGCTGGAATTGTTTCCATCCTCTCCACCTGACTCATGTTGAGTCCTTTGTGTTTGCTGCTGACAGCTTTTGGTGTGTGTGTGTGTGTGTGTGTGTGTGTGTGTGTGTGCGCGCGTGTAAGTGCGTGTGTGTGTGTGCCGCAGAGAGATAAGATGGTATGTGGTTCCATGAACAGCGTGTTTGGCCCTGTGCCAGTCCCATTGCGGTCCCAAATCAGCCGAGTGATAAGCGTGTCATCAGCACATGATGTTTCTGTGAACACGCCGGCCTTTTCTTTTGCCCTTTCGTTCGTTCGTCTAATTGTGTGTGTATGTGTGTGTGTTCATACTGATGAATGCTGTCTACCCCCTGACTCTCAGAGAATATCAATGTACCTCAGCTCTGGGACACACACACACACTCTGACTTTTGATGAGTATGTGGAGAATCACGGTCCTCTTTTTCAGATTTGGAGCTCGGTTTGTTTTGCTTGCGTGCTCTTTCTGCCTCACTTTGTTTCCCTCCGATTATTCCTCCTTCTTTGGCTCACCTTCTCCCCCCCCCCTCTCTCTCCTCGTATGCGGTTCCTGTTATTTTGTCCCTGCTGTGAGATGACTGGAATGTCTCATCTGGCTGAGAGGGTCATTTTAACTTTCTACTCTTCCCCCTGCCTGCTCCTTTTATTTCCACTCCCTCTCTGCACCGGTTTCTTTGGCATCACACCCATGAGTGTGTGCCAAGGGAAGGCAGCACCCTCCTGGGACCTCGCAACTCATTTCTCACACACGCACACACTCCTTTTTTCTTTTTTCTTTTCCTTCCCACATGCTGCCTCATCCTGCAGCATGCGGGACGCGGTGCCGTAGTAGGGATGGGGCCTAATTACCTCAGCTAATGAGCTTAGCCGGCGCTGAGCGGCTTTTAGTCCTGGATGTGGTTTTGGTGTCGCTGCTCCGTTTAGCGGTTGGTGATTAGGAGCCACAGATAGAGCAACGGATCGCTCAGAGTGCAGGTCTGCTCCACCAGGACCAGGACCCCGTCTGCCTCTACCGGCACTGCGGATAGGACGTGGCTCGTATCTCTCTCTCTCTCTCTCTCTCTCTCTCACCAACCCCTCTCTGGCTCCTTCCCCCCTCTGATACTACTTTATCTCCTCTCCCTCTTTCTAACATTACTCTCGCCCTCTCTCTCTCTCTCTCTCTCTCTCTCTCTCTGTGTCTCTACTCCTCCCTCTGTCCCAGAGCTCTGACTAACTGCTCCTGCGACTCCCTCACCTCCCAGGCTCTACCTGCTCCTCTTTCTGTCCCATCTTCTTTCACTTTGCATTGTTTTTAATCTCTCTCTCTCTCTGTCGTTGATCACTCCTTACTTTTCTCGCCAAAATGTACCGGAACCCGAGGATCTCCAATTACCTGAGTCACGCCAAGTTTTGCAGCCAAGGTAAGAGAATCGTGGGGGTCTGGGAGGTTTGGGTCAGACCTGAGATGCGAAGCTCAGTCCAGGACCGTGGGGCTAAGTGCTGGTCCAGGTTTCTTGAGCTGAGAGCGTTGAGGTCCTGGGAGTTGGCAGGCAGGAAACTGCAGCCAGCTGTCGTAGCACTGCAGCTGCAGCCTCCAAGGACACGCGGTGGGACAGAGAACAGTAAGGGACTCCTAAGGCTGCAGGCTCATCTCCCTGGGCTCTCAGGGTTCAGGCTCCTCCATCTGCGGGTCCAGCCAGGTGTCGTCCCAATGCGTCGGCGTGGGCGTCTTGCAAAAGGCATTTTTACGTGTCCACTAGGAGGCAGCGTCACACTTTTGGCACACCGCACTGTGCAGAAACGGTGGAAGAAATCAGTTTTCACTCCTGTAGAACGTAAACAAAGCAGCACTTATGTGAAAGGAATAAGTTGTCCTGATCCTTCACAGGAGCAGAAATGAATTTATGGCCGCGTC
>OMNV01013854.1:14299-28028 GCA_900303265.1 Brotula barbata
TTTGTCACAGATCAAGTAGACATTTATATTTTATATTTATTTATCTTCAGGTAGACACTCGTCTCTCTTCTTTGTCATTTTTTTTCTTTCTTTTCCGGTTTGTTTCCATTTGGGTCCAAAACCAGCTTTACTTGGCAGCTTTTCGTCTCACATGCGCTAAGCGTGTACGGACATATTTGCAGCTGTATTCGTCACTGTGGCTGCACACACAAACACGCACACACGCACACACGCGCGCCTGTGACTGGGCCCAGACCCATATTTGCTTGTCTGTGAGTGCTTCTCATTCCCACCCTCCTCAGTCATATGTTCTGGGTGAGGAGTGACTGCTGAGCTCTGGCTTCTTCATGCTGGACCGGTTAGGAATTCACAGCAGATGGCCGTCAGTCTCCGACTCTGTGGGAAGGAGTTGACTCTATTTATCATCCTAATTATCATATTTCTCATTTTTTGTGGTTATAGTAACGGCAAAACATTGACTTTGCCGGCCTGTGCTTATTTCCCAGTGTTAGCCTGACCTGTTGACCTTTTCATTGTTATACTATGGACTAAGAGGATAATTGGCTTAGTGTCATCTTGGTTTGTTAAAGCTACTGTCTGTCGGTCTGTCTGTCAGTCTGTCGGTCTGTCTGTCTGTCGGTCTGTCTGTCATCACGTGAGTCCCTGTTTGGTGGTCATGGAGATGGAGCTGTTCAGACTCATTTGCCCACATGTAGTAATGATGTCATGGCAATCCTTAGGAAGTAGCTTTAAAAAACGACTTGTTTCATTACAGTGAGCCGTGGTCAGGATGTCGTCATTCAGCTGAGTCTCTCACAGCTCGACTCGAGAAACCACCCGTAAACGTAAATGAAATGTATCGAAGCCGCTTTCAGTTTGTAGACACCCAACATGAAGCACGGTGAGTCTGTTGAGCGAAAACCTGCCACCGCTTCTGCTCAGGCTTTAGTGGTTCACTTGGAGACTATTCTGGTGTCCGTTTGAACATAGCGGAACAGATATGTGTCTCTGTGCACACGGACCGTCACATGACCCTCACATACCATTACATCGTACCATCAAACACCATTTATCCCCCTGTGTAATCGGTGCTAAGTTGGCATGGTGGTGAGGATGACTGTGGAGGTTTTTAAGTCCTTGCCTGGACTGATGAAGGGTCAAGGTCATCCCCAGTGCTCACGCCACCACACAGAGGCAGTATGAGCTGTAAAAGGATGTTGTTGTTATCTAGCCAGACGGAATGATGTGTGATCGTCTGTCACCTGATTTATCTAATACAAGAAATGTATCAGCTGTGTTAGTATCACCGGCAAAGACAACACCAACACCGCAGGTGACCAGGATTAGCACCTCAGGTCCAGGGGCTGAATGGGATTTCATCATCCGCTCATGTTCCCCCCAGCTGAAACAATAATAAAACTCTCCCCGAAGAAACCGTCTGTTTTCTCCTCATGTGACCATTAAAGCGTCCACACAAACAAGCTTCATGATGAATAACATATCTGTAATGAGGCTCAGAGGTCAGCCTCAGGGGTCACAAGGTGTCACGAACCCAGGAAGGGCTTGGTCTCTGGGTGTGGTTGAGGTTTGGAGTTGAGAACCGGAACAGGAAGAGACGTTCGTCAAAGAGATGTTCCTCTGATCTCAGGCTCCTTGAAGGTTAAAAACACCAATGAGTTTTCATATCGTGCAAAAGTTTTAGGCAAATGATGTAAACGGACGCTCTAAAGTGACGATGCTTTCAAAAATATAGACATGAATATTGTTGTTTTGTATTATTTATCGATCCAGGAAATCGCGATCGCGCTAATTCAGGCTAAATCGAGCAAAATCCGTAAAATTAGCAATCGCCAAAGTATCTCCACATTTCAAGTGAAAAAAATCACATAAAACTCTGCAAATTACATTGCGGTATTCGAGAAAACCCACTGGAAAACCAAGCACTTTTGATCGCAACCATCTTAAAAAAAACTTTGTGGAATCCTGCAAGGACCGATCAGTTAATGTCGCTCAAAGTGCAGTAAACAACAAAAACAAACTTCATTAAACCCAAATTTGGTCTGACCACACATTTTTTTCAAGGTTTTGGGCTGTGAACGTCCTGGGTTATTTCCACAAGGTTTCTTCGGCCTCCGTGTCTTGGCGTAATCCAGGGCTGACTGGATGATGCTGGGATCAGGGCTCAGCGAGGGGACCGACCATCTGCTGTCCTCTCTGTGCTCTTCTTACGGTTGGACTTGGTTCTTTATGACTTTGGCTGCACGATTTGGCACCAGATGCCTCGGCTGTGATATCAAGACAAATGTTTTAGTGAAACATCAAAGGTGCCTTGGACGTTTGCAGCGTCCCATCCGTCTTTGCGGCCAGGTGTTTACGGCACATTTCACCAGCGTTAACTGACTTTGGCTTTTCTCCGAGACGATGAAAGGTTTTTATAGTTTGGATTTTTCAGTGTAGGTTTGTTATGAGGGTTAAAGAGGCCCTCTAGGTGGCGCTCGGGGACAACGATGCTGTCTTCCTGCAGCTGGCACTCTCCCAGCTGTGTAGGAGGACACGTGTTGTGTGATCAAGGCTCCACAACACCTGTGGGGGAGACAGTGACTCCCATCCGATGAGTTCAGTCGTGACCTCATGCACAGCACAGAGACGCAGTGTCTCTGTCTTAACTGTGTGAAAGGTGTGTGTGATGAGTGAGGACAACACTTTTAAGTTGCTTCAGGTGACTCAGTCAGGCATTAACCACCATATGTTTTCTGTATAATCGTGCATTTAATTAATGTGGAGCCACAGCATGACGCGTCGTTTCACCCCAACACGTCTACCTGCAGACTGTGTGTGTGTGTTCAGAGCAGAGCAGAGCTGTTAGTCAACATAATAAATAGTTATGTAAGTAAATAGCTGCGTGTCTTCTTCTGCCTACAGGACTTGGAGGTGAGGCCCCCATCAGACTTGGAAATGCCAGATTGCTGCAGAAGAGAGCTCTGAGGTGAGATTAGATCAGGAAGCTACAACCTGGGTTTATAATACGCTTAATCCCGTTTCCATTTCTGATTTAAGGAACTTGAATGACAGAGTTTAGTTACCAAATGAAATAACTTTGATACAAATGTGGACATTTATCTTATCTTTAATGAGGTCACTGAATGCTGCGTCCTATTTAGAGATAAAGGGAGCATCGATCAGTCAGCAACACATCCTTTTATAAAAACCTTGAAACTAAGAAAATGTTTTACTGTCTCACCAAGGAAGACTGAGTCTCAGTACCTACAAACCTACAGACTGTTTATGTATGTTTGTTCCTGTCTTAGTGTAATAATATAGTAATAACAAACAGTTCCCAAGATGTGTAAGATAGATGGACAAATGGACAGATAGATACTTTATTAATCATGAAGGACATTGAAGTCATCCAGAAGCTGATAACAACAACAAAAACAACAAAACTAATGATAAAAGAAGCATATGATATATAGAACAATATAACTTAATATAACACAATATAATATAAAATTAAATAAAAAAGATTGTGTTTTTGGGCCATATTGGGTAAAAACATTTACAAGAAAAAAACCTTAGATATTTTTGTGAGATTAGAAAGTCTCAAATTTGTGAGAAAAACCTGGGAAAAGTAGTGTATTTGGTCAAGGATCCACATGGCTTCACTTTGGATCGACCTCATGCTTGTATTGTATGTTATGACATATTATTCCATATCCTCGCATCTGTACATCGTGTTGTCGTTCCTGATGCACAAAAGTCATCACCTCATCCAAATTACGTTTTCTTCACTGACGATGTCTCTAATATAATATTATTATAGACGATGTCTATAATAATAAAATATGAAAATCTTCACCTGTTTGTAATGTCACAAAATGGGCAACAGCACAACATGTTAGCTAGGAAACGATATAGAAAGACAAGAATGATGAAAGATGACACTTTACTATTCAAAGTACTTCAAAATCCACGATACTTTCAGGAAATATGAATATAATAACAATAAAATATGAACATTTTCACCCATTTGTAATGTCACAAAATGAGAAATAACACAGCATGTTAGCTAGGAAACGATATAGAAAGACAAGAATGATGAAAGATGACACTTTACTATTAAAGTTACTTCTTAAAATCCTTTTAATATGACAAGGCCGTAGTATTGTGCAGTATTTTCACTATAAATGTTATAGGACAGGAAAATATTGTTTATTACTTTACTGAATGCTACTGGAACAAATGGAGAGTAACAACAACAGGAAACATTTAGGAAAATTAACCAATGAATGAGCTCTTAGCCCCGACCAATCAGATAACAGCCACATGAAAAATATCACGGTTTGATGCCCCTTTATGGTAGCAAATAAAAACGGAGACTGGAAACAGACGGGCTGTGTGAACCTCTGAACGATTCCAGCCTTAGAAGCCAACAGAGCAGACTGACTGAGTTCTTGAATATCATTCAGAGTCAATCAGCCTGATTGAAGCTTTGATTTTTTTGATGATGTCTAAATTTTCAGATTCCACTTTGAATAATCACAGCTCAGCCTGTCCTTCTCTTCCTGCACCCTCAGCTTCCAGAAAGAATTATCATTGGACGAGAACGACGACCCAGCCAAAAGCTCCAAGGATATCGATGTCAGTCTGCTGGCCAACCTCCCCAAAGGTGACTAAGGACTTTTTTTTCCCCCCTGCTTGCTCTGCAGACGACTCCCAACCTTCCTGAGGTTTCTGAATGTTTTGAAACAGGCCCGATGTTTTGAAATAATGCTGCAACGAGATTCATATCAGTGTTTGTCCAAAAGACGTTTATGTAAAAGCTCAGTTTCAGTTATTGTGTAACAGCAAACACGGCAATCTGCAAATACGTTTTATTGTTTGGTCTTTTTATAGCCCAATTAAATAACTAACTCACAATACAGGAGTATGAAGTTCTGTACTTTTGGTTGGGCATTGGAAACCAAAATCTGAAAAAAACTAAATCGTACTTATTAATGTCCAAATCTCTCAACAAACATTTTAATTAGCAGTTTATTTTCAGTTTACCGAACCTTAACCGTTTTAATATTTACTGTTTCGCTCCTGCAGTCTCTGAGTTGAGGAAACGATTTGAAGGAATCACACCGAGCGCGAGCGACTGCGAGATGAAGAGGTGAGACCGCGGTCGTATCTTTATGTTTACTGTGACATATTCAGGGCCTCTGGCCGTTTTGACCCTTCCGGTTGGTCTGTGTTAGGAAGGAGAGAATTGCCCGGCGGCTGGAGGGAATAGAGGCCGACGTGCATCCGTCGCTGCTACCCAGCCTAGTGGCCAACCGGCTTCTGGAGGAGGACATGCCGCGATACACGAGGGCCTCTGACCCCTGTGAGCCTCATGGTAATACAGTAAATGGATGGATGGATGGATGGATAGATGGATGAATAGATGATAGACCATGGATGGATGGATGATAGATGGACGGATGATGGTTTGATAGATAGATAGATGGATAAATGATGGATAGATGGAGGGATGATAGATGGATAGATGGATGGACAGATGATGGATGGATAGGTGGATGGATGATGGAGGATGGGTGGATGGAAGATGGATGGATGGATGATGGATGGATAGGTGGATGGATGATGATGGATGGATGGATGGATGGATACTTTTTTAATTCAGAAGGAAATTCATAGACTGCTCTTCATCACATGATGATAGATGGATGGATGATAGATGGACGGATGATGGTTTGATAGATAGATGATGGATGACAGATAGATAGATGGATAAATGATGGATGGATGGATAAATGATGGATAGATGTATGGATGGATGCATAGATAGATACTTTATTAGTCACAAAGGAAATTTATAGGCTGCTCTTCATCACATGATGATCCAATTACTAACGTACACACATAGTGTAGATATATGTTACCTATATGTGTATTTCTATTGGAATGGCTGACATTTCCTCTCACCTCTGCCCTCTAGTTACCGTCCAGCATTATGGCATTGAGAGCTCAGAGAACACTGAGATGCAGCTGAGTGCCCCCCAGCAGCAGCATGGAGATCAACGCCAGCCTGAACCTCCGTCCTCCACCCACACAGAACCCGCCCCCAGTCTGAGCTCCAACGCCACCGATTTGGAGTCCAGGGCCGAGCGCATCGCCCGCTACAAGGCAGAGCGGAGGCGGCAGCTGGCGGAAAGATACGGCATCACCCTTGACCAGGAGTCAGAGACGGACTACTCCTCACGCTACACTCGCACCCGGAAGGAGACGGACGGCTCAGAGAGGAGAGACAGAGGGGAGCAGCTGGGGGAGGAGGGCAGAAGCATCACCCTAAGTGCCTACACCAACGCCGCTGTCTCCAGCCCGAGAGCTGGGAGACGTCCTGACACCAGGGACGAGCATGTCCACGCCAGAGTGGACTCCTTGTCTGACCAGGAGCAGTTGATGAACCGGGAAAATCAGCGCCGGGCTCAGCAGGAGAAGGCTGTCCCTCCCGAGCCGCCGTCCTCCTCCTCCTACGGGGATATCAGCTCATCTGCTCGGGTACCAGCGAGGCACTACTCAGCTCCAGGGGTGCCGCCCAGCTCCCCCAAGCTGAGCAGACACTCCTCATTCCCATCACCCAAACACGGCGTGTCTCCGGGGGACCTGTTTATCGAGCAGCAGGCCCACAGCATCCTCAGCAGACAGGGGTGAGTGGTCCTGATCCGTATTCCTTTCACATCACCATGTGGGGTATCATAGGTTCTTCTTTTCTCAATGCTTCATCTGTTCACGTCCCATCACGACAGCGCTTCGTCATTCTCTCTGTTAGACGGTCGAGCGATCGGACAAACTGGTCCGCTTCGTATTGATGTCAGCCGGAGCTTGGAAATGAACCAAGGAAACCCAATCTTGTTCTAGAATGATCTCTCTGCTCACTCTGCTCACTAAAACCAACAGAATCAATCGGACAGATCAATACATGAAGTGTTTCCGTGTGTCTGTGTGTTTGTGTGTGTGTGTGTTTGTGTTCTGTTAGTAAAGGTTATTGGCTACTGGCCAAGCTGTAGCAATTTGATTGGAAGAGAGATATGAGAGCTGCTCAGATAATGGACTGAACCATAATCACTGTGAATATAAAACAGCAGTCAGTGGCTGTTCAGTTTTCAGTATAAATGCCCACATGCTGCTTTGTGGCTCTCATTCTGCTCTCTTATCTTACCGAGAATTGATCCTTTTGAGGTCAAAGCATATCAAGGAAATCTAGAATATCCAGAAACTCACCAAAATTCAGCTAACGCCATGGAATCGCTCATGAGCGTGGTCATGGAGCGTGGTCAGATTAATGAGATATCTTTAATTATCCACAAAGGGAAATTCATTTTGCTCTGATCAGTACAAACAAACAAAACAGTAGATGATTAAAAGCATTGCAGCACAAACAGGATCCTTAAGACCACATTTTTAGAAGAACAGCGGTTTCTGATGATGATCTATGAGTGTGTGTATCCGTGTGTGTGTCCGTGTGTACGTGGTTGTTCCTACAGAAAGCTATAATAAATATACAATACACTATGTATAACACTTCTAGACACAAGGTACATTCTGGTACTTCTATCTATCTATCTATCTATCTATCTATCTATCTATCTATCTATCTATCTATCTATCTATCACAAAACAAAATTGGAAAAATAATGCAAACCTCCCATTAGAATCATTAGAATAAACTGTTATCATTGGTGTAATACAGTGAAGCTCCACTAGTGGGCAGTCAGAATTCAGCAGTTAACACTACACACACGTTTATTATCTAGATGTGCAAGTTATTACCATCAATCGTGGTACCAGAAATATCCAGATGAATTTTCTGATAAATAAAGAGTTAGTGATATTGATGGTCCAAATATTCAGTTTATCTCTTCTTTGTCTCTGATGGCGTGGTCTGGAGCGCCCAGCGTCATGTGTTGCCACTTATCTGCTCCTCCATCTGTCGCTCTCAGGTTTCAAACCTGTGTGTGTTGGTGGGGTAGCTCAGTGTGAGTCCACGGTCAGATCTATGACCCACAGCTGGACTTCATCAAGACCGATTGGGGGTCGGCGTTTCTCACCCGGGGCCTCCTCGGGTCACGTCGTAAATGAATCTGATAAACCAACAGTCACGCTCGGTCGATTTGATGTGTTCATCCATTCTAACGCCGCTCTGCTCGTTCAGGCAGTGAACGAATGAAACGACGGGGAAATTTCGGCGTGAATGGATTTGCACTGGCGACATTTTCTCGTGAGGTGACCCGAGACGTGTATCTCTCAGTCCTGGATGTGTTTTTCTTTATCCACAGTGGTGTCATAACAAAATGCTGGAAGTGAGCGTAGTGTTGCCGTTACTGTGGGGACAGGTACACTCTGTACACAACCTCACCCAAATACAATACAGAGAGGCCCTGCTGGGGCTGCACAACAGAAAGTTTGGATTTTATTCTATTAATGAGTCTTTTATTCTGGCAGGTTAAGAGCAGCTGTAGTAACATAACGGTGATGGTAGCAAAATATGCATTGTGTCTGCAGATTCAGTGTACTTATAGATCCAGGATCATTGTCATCTTTTATGTTTTTATCATTTGGAAGATTTATATATGTCTGAGGTGAGTTTTTGAGTTCTACATCAGATCATAGATGTTTGTTTGTTACATTACAAGTGGGTTTGTTATTTGTTTTGTATTTAGTGTCGCTAAACAGCAGTTAGGTTTAATAATATCAAGATGACATCATATCCAGCATGGATGGATGGATGGAAGGATCGATGAATGTATGAATGAATGGATGATGGATGGATGGATGGATGGATGATGGATGGATGGATCCATTCTTAATCCTGAAGGAAAATCAAGTCATTCAGTAGCGGTTAACAACAAAACACCAACAAAACAATTATAGCTATATCATATAAATGAGTTATAACAGTTATATATGTTCCCAGTATGTGTAAAGACACACTGAGTAATAATGACTTATTTTAAAAAGTAAAATTAAGAATAGGTTTTCACACGTATATGTCGATCAGTTTTGTGACTCTTAAATTCTGTCCTGCACAGATAGAGAAGGAAGTTGATACAGAGATACAAGTTTGACTTTTAGTTTTTACTGATCTTTTTAGAAGTCCAATCACTCCTCCTACATTTAAGAAGTAACATATTTTTTGTCATCGGTCCACACTAAGGAAGGCCTTCTTTATGGTCTGTTATGGTCTGGCTCTTGGTGCGTATCAGTACCCGTCTATCCATATGTAACAGGAATGCTGCCTCCTCTGCTTCTTCATCATGAGTCAGCTGACAGTGTAACTTCAATGTAAAGTCAATTGAGCGTTAGCGTGTTCCCCCAACCCCTCCCCACTCTCTCACTCACATCCTGTCTCCCACCGGGCTTCCATTGGCACAGTGCCAGGACCAAACTGAGCTCTGATTGGTTCCTCCAGACTGACGCTGAGGGTGACACCCAGTCCATCATCAACTGGCCCTCGAGGTACACTCTGACCGGTTTGTGTGTGTCACCTCCTTCATCCCAGCGTTACCCAACATTCCCCCCATCCTGCTGCACTGATCGTAACCCCGTTGGAGAAGCGTTTCTTAAACTGTCAGGACGGGACCCAGAGTTGTTCCTTACCACATCACAACAATTTTTTTTTTAATCTTTGTGAATTAAATTATTTATTTATTTGTAATCTGGCTCCCAGGCTGATAAGATTAAGGAAAGTTTGAGAAACTCTGCTTTTACAATCGCGAGCCCCCATCATCATCATCATCATCCTCCTCCTCCTCCTCCTCCCCCTCACCATCACAGCACACTCTCCCTGTGGCTTCTGACCTTAACTTGATTTGTGCTGCTCCTGTTTCCTGTGTTTCTGCTTTCGTTTGCTGTGTTTGCAGTAAACATCTCTCAGTCTTTTTCTTCTCTCTTTTTCTATCATTCTCTCTCTCTCTCTTTCTCTCCCTCTCACTGCTGATGCAGCAAGAAGTAGGGGAGCTACACGCATTATTTAAAGTTATATATAAACACAAGATATTGCAGTGGTTCTCCAGCAGACTTTAATGATATGTGTGTGTGTGTGTGTGTGTGTGTGTTTGTTTGTTCCCGTGGTGTAGATATTAACCACACATTGTTTTTCCATGAAGAATTAAAGTTAGGGAGAGGCTTGCCAAAGATGTGGGTCCCCAGAGGAGTCCAGAGCCGGGACATGTCCCAGACGCATCGGTCTACAGCAGACACGTTCAGTCCCAGACCCCTCCAGGCTCCCCAAGCACCTGTACCCGCCCCCAACATCAGCTTCAACTCACCCGATGTGGGCCAACCGGAAGACAAGAGGCGGGAGGCTACCCGAGTGGTCCCTCTGTAGCTTCTGGTCCCTCATTCAGATCTCTGCAGCCCCAGGAGGGTGTAGAGTATGTGGACGTGAAGACAGAGGGCCTTTTGAGGAGCAGGAAAGCAGTGCTGCCCTCAGAGATTCGCTGCAGAGAGAGGAGCACAGAGGACCCCTGGAGAGGACGAGGAGAAGATGAGGCGGGGACACCAAGGGCTCACAGAGAGGACCCCGCAGGATGCAGAGCCAGGCACGCGTGGGAGGAAACGGCCGAATCCCACAGACACTCAGAGTGCGACAACGCCATCTACATCCACAAGGGGGCGGCACCCATTCACATTCAGCCTAAAGCTGCCCCGTCCGGTCCGGCCACTGGCCGCTCAATGTTAGAACCACAAGGGGACGATCATAGCTGGTATCACAGCCCCAGAGAGGGGGTTTCCGTGTCCAATAATGGAGAGATCCACGCGGACGCCCGGATCTCCGTGGCCCAGCTCAGACATTCCTACATGGAGAGCGCCACCACCCCTCCCAGCACCCGCAGGCGTGAGCTGTAGGTGGACCTCATCAAACGCCGTACCGCCATTTTCCACCGGCTGGCTTCTCTGGAAGGCGCATTGATGCAACTAACATGCATGTAACTAATGTGCAGCTGTCCCCGGATTGAGATTAACATCCATCTGATGATTTTTGCTCCTAATCTGACACTAAGTGGCAGACTGAGCTGCTCTCCATATTTCTCTGTTGTTTGTCGGCCAATGAAAGTTTCTGTGCTCTGCTTTGCTTTCCATCCCAAATTTGCATGACTCGGCCTCGCTTACTTTAAAAACAAGAGGTGTGGTCTCTAAACATCCAGAATGTAGAAATCCTTCCCTGCACCTCTGTTTTTAATCTTCTTGTCTCTCCTTTGGCTGCTCGTCCTACTCGTCCCTCTTCTGCTTTTGCTCTTCAGCGAGGTTGTGGCTGACGGGGCGCTGTGTGGCTTTGAGGCCCCCTGGAGAGGGAAGAGGGACAGGGGGCGCAGGCCCAGGCAGTATGTGAATCCTGGGGACAGTAGGCAGACCTCAGAGAGGTTTAGGACTCAGCCCATCACCTCTGCTGAGCGCCGGGACATCGATAGGTACTGAACTGGACTCCAGACTGCATGGCTGTGTTTGTCCAGCTGAGAGCACCGGCGTCTCTTAATGGTTTTTTTTGGGTTTTTTTACTGAATGCATGTGGGATTCTAATCACGTTTGGGTGTAACATAGAGTTTAATCAACGGTTCGCTGTAGTGATCACAATGTGTGTAAGTCCATAATCTGATTATTAGATCGTAAATTAACACTCTGTCTCTCTCTCACTCACTCTCCCCCAGACTTTGTCCTTGATACTACCACTCACTGTAATAACATTAGGAAAGTGGGAACCTGAAAGGTCAAAGGTTGTCCTGATCGTGTCGGTGGCGTCGGTCATCACGTGCGACGCCGCCATACAGCAATGAATCAACCTTTGTTGATAAAAAACGCCGAGGCTGCGAAAGCCCACAGGCGTCCGTAATCCTGAATAATAATCTTAGTCTGCTCTGCCTTTTATTTTCTCCACCTAACCCACGGTCAAATTTCCTACGCACCTACACCTAAGGCAGCATTGTGTAGGTATTGGCGTCTTTTTGTGATGTTTTCTTGTTTTTCTCCCTTTTTTTGAAGGTCCTGTATGAGTTCAGAGTTTGCCTCCTCTGAAGGTAAGAAGTTCAATTCTGTTGGCAAAGATTTTAAAGTTTTAAGGTAGACTTTTATTCTTACAAACTATTACTTCCTGTTTATAAGTGTATGAACCTAACAGAGGTTAGATTATGAACATGGATTTGTACTAATGCTTATTTTCGAAGTTGTGATGGCTAACAGGGCAGTAAAGAAAAAAACCCCTGAATAAAGGAGGCAAATTACACAAAGTGAGACACAACCTGGACAAAATGAGACAATTTAACCAGGATACACAGGATCAAAAGTCTGTACTGTCTGAAAATGACATTTATTACCATGTTAACGTTAATGCTTTTCTAAAGTCCTCCAATCTGGATCCAAACATCTGTCAATGACTTCTGTGTGAGTGAAATCAGTAACAGACGACCAATCAGAGCCAGGGCTCATTTGCATATCCAGTCCAGGTCCAAAGTCTTGGTCCCCCATTAGATTTGTTGTTTTATCTCTTTATTTGAATCCAACCAGAAAATACAGGAAATGTGTGTTCAGTATTAAAAATCAGAAAAGAACAGCTTCTACAGGCTAAAGGGTCCAGGATTTAGTGGGACCTGCCTTTGAACCAGGCTCTCTTCAACCTAAATGGAATGGAGCCCTAATTAATGTCATTGATAACACCTGGATTTGTCCGACTTTCATCACTATTTACTGTCAGAAAAAGAACAACAAACACCAGGTTGGATAGGGGGACCAGGACTTTGGAACACTACTGGACATAAACATGTACAGTATATACAGTATATACTGTATATAAATACTGGGAAAAATACTCCAAATACAGACCAAAGCGTCTGTGTGTGTGTGTGTGTGTGTGTGTGTGCACCCAAGCAGGAGGCATACTTTTAAGTCTGTATTTAAGTTACAAATGTGTACTCGAGTGCACCCGTGTAATGTGTGCACATCAAACCAACGTTAAACTCTCTCACTCGTTCCCGTGTTTACACAATTTTGGCGTTCAGCGAAGCGTGGCCGGGATTATGGGAATTATATAATCCAATAGGATTGCTTGGCTGAGCCTTGAAGTTGTGTAAGGCACCGCGGCACATCTACAGCGCCAAGCTGTAAACTCAGCGGAGTTCAGTCGAGCCAAACTAAACAAATGAACTCCATTAATTTGTTTGCCAGTGGAAACATCGTGAGTAATCTGGGTTTGTTTCTGGACCGATCCAAATCTCTTGGTTTATGGTTTTAGTTTAGTTTGAAGAGGAGTCCATCGTCATTAACACTCACTGAATTCAAGCAGTGCTCTGATGATGTCACACACACAAAAACTCTCTCCGAGTCACATGACGCACATGCAGCCGTCCCTCCCCCTCTGCACGTTCAATCTATGGTCTGTGGTTGCTTGAATATCAGTGTGAAACCTCTGCGTTGTTTGTTGTTGTTGTTGTTCTCCTGGTGCAGCTGATGAGGAGAAGCTGGATGAGAGGGCGAAGCTGAGCGTGGCGGCCAAGCGCTCGCTCTTCAGGGTGAGACTCTCTGTCCTTTCATTTCTCTGACCAGTTGGTGAGTCGGGACTTCTCCAAATCTGTAGATTTGTATTTGTAAATAAAACCATGAGATAACTTTTGTTGTGATTTGGCGCTATATAAATAAAATTGAATTGAATTGAATTAAATTGTTTCAGCAAGCTTTCCCAGAATACCATGTG
>OMNV01013854.1:28713-46986 GCA_900303265.1 Brotula barbata
CCCGCCCCTCGACCCCCCATCCTTTGTCCCTGACTCTGATTGCTCTTCCTCTGTAGCGCTCCACAGACGGTGACTGTTCACTGTTCTGATGTAGACCTTGTCCCTAGTCTCACTCTAACCTGCAGCAATCTGCCACCATCCAGGTACACAGCACGGGTGTGTGTGTGTGCATGGACACGGAGGCTCACGTCGATCCGCCCCGTTAACACCGCCTGATTAATCCTGAATGCAGGACTGTTGTGGTCTCAGAGTGACGTGTGCGCAACTAATCAACTTAAATCTCTGCATTTTCTGGTTTTAGAGACTTTAAACATAAAGTTTATAAATCCTTGGTGGACTTTCAGCTGTGAAGTCAACGGTTTTTGATGGTCCAGCGCCCCCTTGTGTCAATGAAAGGAACTGCGTGATTTTATGTAAATGCCCTGTTAGCATGACTCTCCCTGCATGCAACACATTTTACCCTGAATACAGGCACACATCTGTCCACATCTGTCTGCTTTTGGTCTCACCTCTGACGTCTGTCTGTTTCTGCTGCCTCTCTCTCCTCCATCATCCCTCCTCCCCCTCAGCCTGAAGGCGTCCACGCAACAGAACACGACGGCCCGCGAGCAGGCCCGCGAAGCCCGACGGACCAATGAAGCCCACGAGGCCCAGCGTGCCAAGCAGGTCTCCCCGACCGACGGCAGAGACCAGAGCCAAAACCGCGGCCAGGGTCAGGACGAACCGGACCTCTACACCCTCAGTCTGGCAGAAAAGATGGCGCTGTTTAACCGCTTGGCTCAGCCTCCCATCAGGGTGACCCGCACCAGGGGAGACGCACGCCAACGCAGGGCCAACGCCCGCTACCAGACCCAGCCCATCACACTGGGTGACATGGAACAGGTAGGGGGAGGAGCAGACGCAGTTTGATGACAGAAACATTCTCACATTCCATCTCTTGTTGAATTGTTGATTTGACAGGTCGGCGTATTCAGTGATGATCTCATTTCTTTAGGATCACTGATCAAATAAATGTGACCTCCCACAGTTGCACACAGCCATAGTTCTGGGATACATCACCCAAAAAACTACTGAATTGTGAACTCACAGTTGCATACGAGAGATTCAAAAGAATTTTATCAGCAGGTCAGGTGATCAGGAGGTCAACAGGCATTATGAGTTGAACTGAGGAATAATCGATGACAGCTTAGATGGCGAGAGGCAAACAGTTGGTGATGAATAGATGGATGGATGTACAGTACTGTATACACACACTTTTATATATATATATATACACACATATAGCAGTGTTCCAAAGTCCTGGTCCCCCTTTCCAACCTGGTGTTTGTTGTTCTTTTTCCCAGTAAATAGTGATGAAAGTAGGACAAATCCAGGTGTTATCAATGACATTAATTAGGGCTGCATTCCATTTAGGTTGAAGAGAGCCCTTTTTCAAAGGGAGTTCCCACTAAATCCTGGACCCTTTAGCCTGTAGAAGCTGTTCTTTTCTGATTTTTAATACTGAACACACATTTCCTGTATTTTCTGGTTGGATTCCAATAGATAGATAGAATTGATAAGACAACAAATCTAATGGGGGACCAAGATTTTGGACCAGCTACCAACAGCGTTGTACTGCAGTATATGTTGTACTGTACAGATGTGTATTGTACAGTTTTGTCCGTGGTGTTAACAGTCCACTCGTATCCTGTCCCTGTTGAATCAATATAAGGTGCAATGTGTCACAGATTTTCGTATACATTGTTCATCATACACACACTCGGCCTTCAGAGGTGCTGAGAATCACGAACATAGAGAGTAAAACTGGATTCAATTCACAAGCGGGGTGAAAAAAGAAAAAATTCACTCATTGGAGAACAAACCGATTTGTTTCCAGTTTAATGTGGAGCTCGTGAGGAGTTTCAACATTTGAGAGTCTAATTTTGTCTGTAACCTGTATGTCTGGGATCCACGTAGTGTAAGTAAAGTCCTCATTCGTAAGGGAAATACATGAACCGAAGGTGGTCTAGCATGTGTGTGTGTATTTGTGCTCCAGGAGCCCTCAGACCTCATCCTGGACGAATTTGAGCTGTGTGACAGCCCACTTGAACTCCTACAAGTAAGACCCCTCTGTCCTGGACTCTGCAGCTCTGTGCTTGCTTGCGATGATGAAGGCTGATGATGTTTTTTTGAGGCTCTTCTCGCATCAAGGCGAACGTGTGGCAGCGTGACGATGTCTCTGTTTGTCGGTCAATGTGACTGTCCCACGCACGGCCCGGCTTAGAGTAAATGTGACTCATTGCATTGTGTGACTTACCGCACTGAATCTCAGCTTCTTCGTCGTCCCGCCGTCGGTGAGGAGGATGTCGCGTGTGAATGGACGGCATTGTTGGCACGATTTCAGCAGAGAACAAGCCAGAAAGAAGCGTGTGTGATGGACAGAAGTAATTAGTCATGGCCGGATGAAGTGAAAGCAGCTTTTTGTCACGGGAGCGTGGAGGTTTGGGGGAGGAAACAAAGAGTTTTAACAGAAAGTTTGGTGTGTGTGTCTGACTGAAAGCTCTCATTATGAAGCTGCTGTGAATACTGACAACCATCGCATCATCAATGAGCTGCAATCACACGTATTAGACGTCGAAGAATCATTTGATCTGTCTGCTGTTGTTCTCCATAAACCTACAAAAAGACCAAAAACTGCAAGAATCTATTCTTCAGCAGCTTTTGTGCTGTTTGTTTTAAAGACCCGTTTCATCTCACGTGTTGATAATCACAAGAAGCTTCTTTGACTGAGCAGTTATTGATCTGCTGACTGCGCAGCAGTACAGATGACCTGGAGTGTTTTCAGTCAGTTGTTGGCATGGCATCGCAGCGGATGACATCAGCAAAGCCAGCGTTGATGTCATCTGGTGCTCAGGAAGTGAAGTGAGTCGGTGAGGCGCCCGTCACGAGCATCATTCTGCATCGTTGTCCGTGTGAATACACCGCCACGTTTTTTCTATTTGATGGGAAGCCTTCACACAACCCTGACCTCTCACGACTTCTCTCTCTTCTTCCCTCCCTCCCTCTCTCTCCCTCAGCTTCAGAATGGAGGAGCCGACTCCCGCTCTGGGTACCTGGCCTCCTCCTCGTCCTGTGCTCTGAGAACAGGAGGCACCGTCTCCACCGATCACGCCGGAGACATCCACATACCCGCGCCGTCGGCACAGTTCCAGCCGGCTCCGGACTGCCCTGACTGGTCCCTCCCCCCTCAGCACCCCGGCTCTTCGAATCAGCCGGCAGAGGGCCTGGGTTGGAGGTCACAGGAGGGATCCACCAGAGAGCCGCCATGGCAGCCCTGCAGAGACCTGCCTCAGGGCGAGGAGGCTGATCTGGGAGGAGTCAAGAGGAAACTTCCCTCTCCTGAGGGGGCGGCCAGGCAGACCGCTCTGCCCCAGCCCCACTCTGGGAGGGAGAGGAGGGAGGAGGAAGAGGAGGAGGAGGAGGAGGAGCAGCAGCCGGCCAGAGGAAGGGGAGATGGAGCCGTGCAGAGCTCAGAGAGCCGTGGGCCGCAGGAGAGGCAGGAGCAGAGGGGATCACCGAGGGAGGAATTAGACTACGCAGACGGACACCGGAGCAGACACTTCGGTACAGGTCAGGACGGACACACACACACACACACACATTATATACTCTAGGCTTATAGATAGATAGATACTCTGTTAATCCTGAAGGAAATTCAAGTCATCCAGTAGCTGATAACAACAAAACACCAACAAAAACAACATAAATAATGATAAAAGAAGCAGAAAATATACAGAACAATGTAACATAAAGTAACACATTTTGTTGAGTTTCAGGGTAATATGATGACCTTTACCTTTCCCATAATCTGTACATCGTCATGCTTCCTTTTCTGATTCCTGTCGGAGTATCAAGGAAAGCACAAACACATTTCAATTTTAAAAATTCATCCATGTTCCTGTTTATTCTTTTTAACTTCCGCTACAGTTGTGATCAGGTTATACTTGGACGCTTTGTTTTTCATGCCTAAATAAGTATTACAATGAAAACTTTGGGAATGTCACTTGTCTATGTGCCAGTGGTTCAGGTTGAATGTTTCTATCCTTGATGTCTGAGGATAATCGTACAGTAATGATTAATAAATATAGAATGTAAGCATATCTTGCTGCACTATAAGCTGAAAACTCATAGCTTCATCGTACGGTGCTGTCAGTCAGGTGACGAGCTTCCACACATAATGCTTGACATTCAGGTCAACAAGTTGAATCATTCCATTAGATGATAGGGTAGCCTCTCATCGTGTCACGTGGCTTCGATCGTGTTGAAATGAATGAATCTGTGAAACGTTCAAAACTGCTAAACTCTCCTGATTGGCCAATAGACAAACATTTACATTGCAAACAGCACAGTTAGCACTTAGAACATTAATCCCACTTCCTGTTTGATATAATCCAAGTAACTTCCATGAGCAGAAACAGAGTTAGTGGGAACCATGTTTCCATTCGTGCGGTCGGTCTGTGTATTCATTCTGATCACTCACACTCGTCTAATTCCTGTGTTTTGCACCTGTGTGTCCAGCAGAGCCACCCAACTCCCCGGTGCTGACACACAGAGCAGGGTCCGGTTTGGCCCTGAGTGTGTTCCAGGCCCCAGCGGTGGACACACACACACACGCACACGTGGACGACGGCAGACAAACGGCTGGTTTGTTTCAAGTGGACAGCGAGGCAGAAGAGCTGACAGACAGGATGACGGACAGGATGGCTGCCCGACACATGTCGATCAAAGAGAGGTGAGGGACAGTTTCTGCTCATCGTCGTGATTTAAATGTGGTTTCAGTACAGAACAATTAAAGATATGGCCGAGGAAGAGGAGAGAAACTAATGAACACCAATTCAAATGTAGGTTAGAGGGAGAAAGAGGAGGAGGAGGAAGAGGAGGAGAAAAGAATGAGTGTAAGTAAGTCAGTGGGTTATTAGTTTGATATTTTGAGCAGCAGCATGTTGAATTACTCGGGGATTGAATGGGCAACATAGAAAACACAAATTAAACAGGAAGTGAGGTAATCTACAGATACAGGTCTTTGAGTTCAGTTATAACTTTACATTACTGGAGATATCAGGTACCAGTACTACAGTGCCACGCAGTAATACTCAAGTCAAGTTCATTCGTGTACTGGAAGATCAAAGCCCAAAGGTCTCAATAATGAACAGGAAAAATTCCTGTAGAGAGATTCTCTCCCCTTGAACAGCCAGGTGAGACGCAAGGGACCACAGGTGAGTTGAATGAATGGATTGTAGAGAAAAGTCTCAAGTCCACATAGTTTTGGTCAAAGTCTTGACCTGAGTTGCCAAAAGTCCTGATCCAGAATTTGGATCCAAAGAGGGGGAGGGGTGTGGTCGTAGCATCCAGCATGTGTGGATCGCTGCAGGATAGGATAGCAGCCTGGATGGAAGACACCTGAAAGCCACTTGGGCGGACAGGAACCAGAACAGAGCCAAGTACAGAACCCTGTAGAACAACTATTTGTCAGGTCGGCTCTGAACCAGGAGAGAGCCGGGTTACTGAGTCTTAGTCTGTCACGGTATGGCAAATGAATTTAATTTCTAATCCATATTACTGATGTGGCTGTAGTTTGCTTTCCACAGCGTGAAAAGTTGACAGGATTTCCTCTAAAGGTGTCAGTCCTAACATGTGTAGCTGGCTCATTTCTCTCCCTGTGCCAAATTATTTGACTTAAATCTTGTTAAAGGATTCGAGATTTAAATCAAACCCTTAAAAATACACTTTAAAAACACACTCTTTTGGTGGCTGACCTTTCTAAGTTCAGCACAAACCAAGGTGTGTCAGAATGAAGCTGTTAATAGGTCAGTGTTGTGACGGGGCAGGAAGAAGATCCAATGAAGCCTCCTGAGGTGTCAGTGTGCTATAGTTAGAGTTTATTTAGGGTAACCGAGTCAGGGCAGCGTACTGCCTCCATGATGACATCATCCATTTATAACCCACGGTGCACCATAATGAGCATCGGTCCATATTAATATGAACTTTTTTTAGTCCAGCCCTTTGTTCTTTCAGCTCCCTCTGCTTTAATCGAAGCTCTAACAAAGAAAGACAAGGCTCAGATCGCTCATACTGACAAAATAAAACTTTATGTTTTTTCTGTTTTCATATTTTTTTCTGCTGCGTTTTGTCAGGAGCTTAAAAACTTTAAAACTTCTCATTGCTGTTAAAAAATGTTAAAAAACAAATCTAATCCTTCATCCGTATCCATTATTGTTACCATATCCATTTCACTAAACATCTGGACTGCTCAGACAGCTGTTACAATAACATTTAACTTTATTATTTATAAATCTGTGTGCTTTATTTTAAGTAATTGATTCCATCCTGATGATGGATGGAGTTTCCATCCTCATTCATTCCTCGCTCTGCTACCTTCTCCGCCTTCCTCTTCAGGGTGGCGTTGCTGAAGAAGAGCGGCGAGGAGGACTGGAGGAACAGGATCAATAAGAAACAGGATGTGGCCAAGGCGATGCTGGGTGAAGAGCACGCTCAGATGTCTGAGGTGGAGCAGAGCATCAAGAAGAAGGTAACCACCTGATCAGCACATATCAGCAGACACTCAGAAGTCAGTCAGCGCGTAGACTGTGTCCGTCAGCGCCGTCACATTGATCCACGGTCTGTCTGTCCTCAGAATATGATGCTGTTTCATTTCAAAAGTGTTTAGCTTTAGATGTAGCTAAACTGATCAAATATAGTGGATGTGTTGGTAAAAGAAGAAACTAAAAGAATCACAGACGTACAGGAGCGACCCAGGGTCTCATTTAAACTCAGTGTTTACCACTGTGGCTTTAAATTCACTGAATCACATGGACCCGTCCGAGGAACAGCGGTTTACTGAGAGGTCCCTCTCTGGCTTTAAGGCTCTGAG
Source organism: Brotula barbata (assembly GCA_900303265.1). Classification (NCBI taxonomy): domain Eukaryota; kingdom Metazoa; phylum Chordata; class Actinopteri; order Ophidiiformes; family Ophidiidae; genus Brotula; species Brotula barbata. Next base: position 35,624 of record OMNV01013854.1, read on the forward strand.
AGACTTAGATTAAGGCAATACATCAGATTTTGGTCTCCAAATAGACTCTAAATCTGTAAATAATATGTCAGTCTTGTAGGTTTTATACATTAATGTATAGTATATTCACCTTAATGTGACTGATTTGGACTGCAACAGACCTAGATTATGACACACAGATCTAAATCAGTTTATTAAGGGGTGTAAACATCTTGAATGTAGAGTGCCGCCTCTACTTCCTCATTATAAGGCCCCTCCCTCCATCATCCTCACAGTGGAATTCCATTCATTCCGTGCATAAGTACGTCTTCATCACATTTTCGCTTCAAATTTTAATGTACATCTAAAGTACGGCGGTGTGAATTTGAAGCAAAATTCTGGAAAACATGTAAGACTGACAAAGTAGCGTTTATTTTTATCTCAGCAGTGGCATGAAACAGGAACGGGAATCTTCACATTATCACTGCGAGTCACAGTACCATAAGTATTTCAGCTCCTCAAAGAGCGTCTCATTGGACAGAGGGACGTGCTTGTTCTCTCTCCCTCTCTTTTTTTTTTTTTTTTGCTGTTATATAACTCTCAGCAAGTAAAATGCTGACAGCCCTTGAAGAATCTGTCGTGCTGTACAAACACTTGGTGAGAGTTTTTGATATCTCTGAACAGAGAGGTTGTCTACTGCCCATGTCTATCCTCTCCATCTGTCTTGTTCCTTTCCTCTGTCCTCTCCTGTTTCTATCTAAACGTCTGCATTTATTTCAATCACTGCATGAAAAGGACTAAAAGGAACAACATCCCGAGTCATCCCAGTGATAATATTTGTCCCCCATAGAGAACAAATAAACTGTATTTGCACTTTATTAGATGTGGGAAAATGTTTCCGTCAGCAGATATTGACAGATCTGAGTGCCGCCTGTATGTCTGTTTTGTGTCATGTCCATCTTTAAACTTTATTTTCACTGAACTGCATGTTGCATACTGGTTAACCCTTTATCGTCTGTTTGCTTTGGTCTCTGCTTGCATGTCTTTGACCTTTAAATAATAAACCTCCTTCCATCCGCTGCATGTCGAGTCTTCCTTCTCTGTTGACTTTCTTTCTGTACCTCTCTGTTTAGAAGTATTCACAAGAGCTCTCATCAGTCCACAAAGCAGGGCTGCTTGCTTTCCGACTGCTTATCAGCGTTTATACGGCTTGGTTGGACAGTTATGAGACAGAAAAATTAAGTTTGATCAGATCTTTGGATTTGAATTGTCTCTTTTCTCGTCAGTTAGATTGATGACACACTCAAATAATGGATTAATACTCAAAAGGGAATTCTTGATCAGCTTAACGGACAAAAATTTTGAATATTTTTTTACCATCAACCAAGACACTAAGGATGAGTTAGATACAAACAAAATTACAACAACAAAACGGATAAAGACTCTGGGCCACATTCTTAAAAGATGATAAATGCGTTCACTGTTGTACACACTAGTTCACTATGATAGACACTCGTTCACTATGTTAGACACTCGTTCACTAAGGCAGACACTTGTTCACTATTATAGAAACTTGATTACTTGCTCACTATGATAGACACTTATTTACCTGTTCACTATGATAGACACTTCTTCACAATGATAGACACTTCTTCACTATGATAGACACTTGCTTACCTGTTCACTATGATAGACGCTTGTTCGCTGTGATAAACACTTGTTTACCTTTTCACTATGATACACACTTGTTCACTATGATAGAAAATTGATTACTTGTTCACTACGATAAACACGTTTACCTGTTCACTGTGATAGACACTTGTTCACTATGATAAATACTTGTTTACCTTTTCACTATGATAGACACTTGTTCACTATGATAGACACTTGTTCACTATGATAAACACTTGTTTACCTGTTCACTATGATAGACACTTGTTCACTATGATAAACACTTGTTTACCTTTTCACTATGATAGACACTTGTTCACCATGATAGACACTTGTTCACTACGATAGAGACTTGTTCACTATGATACACTTGTTTAATTGTTCACTATGATAGACACTTGTTTACTATGATAGACATTCGTTTACTCGTTCACCATGATAGACACTCTTTTACTCGTTCACGATGACAGACACTTATTCACTCTATCACTATGATAAACACTTCTTCACTTTGATAGACACTTGTTCACTATGATAGACTTGTTCACTATAATAGACACTTGATTACTTGTTCACTATGAAAGACACTTCTTCACCATTATAAACGTTTATTCACTATAATAGACACTCGTTCACCATGTTAGACACTCGTTCACCATGTTAGACACTCGTTCACCATGTTAGACACTCGTTCACCATGTTAGACACTCGTTCACCATGATAGACACTCATTCACCATGATAGACATTCCTTCACACATGTTAAACACTCGTTCACCATGTTAGACACTCGTTCACCATGTTAGACACTCGTTCACCATGTTAGACACTCGTTCACCATGTTAGACACTCGTTCACCATGTAGACACTCGTTCACCATGTTAGACACTCGTTCACCATGTTAGACACTCGTTCACCATGTTAGACACTCGTTCACATGATAGACACTCGTTCACCATGTTAGACACTCGTTCACCATGATAGAACCTCCTTTACACCATGTTAGACACTCGTTCACCATGTGAGACACTCGTTCACCATGTTAGACACTCCTTCACACATGTTAGATACTCGTTCACCATGATAGACACTCGTTCACCATGATAGACACTCATTCACCATGTTAGACACTCGTTCACCATGATAGACACTCGTTCACTATGTCATCTGTGTGTCGGACTTGCTGAGACAGTGTTTCCCTTTTTCTCCTGCGGTGCTTGTTTGTAGGACACAGAAGCACCAGTGATAATCGATGAGCTCGCTGTGTCCGACCAGCTCTGGGTAAGGGCAATCTGCCAGGCCAGAGCTCTTCTACACACACACACACACGCATACACACACACTCACACACAGGGTCAGTAATTAAGTGTATTAAAATTGATTATTCATCTATGACGTGCATCTGACGTAATAGTGTGGTATTTTTGTGTTGGTATTGCGTGTGTGTGCTTGTGTGTGCGCGCGCAACAGCCTGGTTAAAGTGTGTTGGTCGTCATCTTCCTTCTGCTCGTGGGTTTTCTTGGTTGTGTCAGGGATCTGTTGTGCTCAGCTGCAGTATGAATCCATACTTTGTGTTTGTGTTTGTTTGTTTAAAGTTTCACGGTGGACTGAAATTGGTCCTAATGGAAACATTTTGATCCTCGTTTATCAGTATTTGCAGATTTTCTTCCTACATTTGTGCATTCCAGTGCACGTTCTAGTCAGCTGGTGATTTGCATGAGGACAAGGCAACAGGGCTGTGTGCAAAATACAAAGAACAAAAAGTGGTTCAACCTCAAAGTAGAAGTAAGAAAAGGAGTTTAATCCATGTAAGAAGATCCTGGAAACTGAAAAGGTTACATGTAGTTAATTGTTGTTGATTAGACATGATCCTGGATGTGTGGGTTCTTCAAAGGTGAAGACCACCTGCTGTTGGATCCGTTGCTACAGTTCATGTGCAGGATTCGATCTCTGCTTTAAGGGGTCGGAATCGGAATGGAATAATCCATATATCTGCATGAATAGTCCGAAAAAAGGGAGCGCTCTTCCTCTTGTCCACCTGAGACGTGTTGATCATGGCTTCGACTGTCCATGGATACAGTATACCCTGATCAATTTAATCCAGCTGCACTACTCAAGTACAGCAAGCGGGCTGGAAGTACCTCATTAAGGAGGGAGGAGGTAACATTTAAGGACATATGTAATCTACTCTACGTTTTCAGAAGGTTAATTTTCAAAAGTTAATGTTCATTAGAAACTCAGAAGTTGAAGAGCGTCCATGCCATTTCATGCCAACCTTACCCGACGACTGTGGATCCTTGAAGTGTAGCACATTTCCCCCTCCAGTTTCCTATTTCCTGTTTCCAGCTTCCTGTTTTCCTTTTTTCCATTCTAGCTGCTCTTAACCCTGTCCTCTCTCTCCATTTCCCGTGCGTTTCCTCTTCCTTTCCGTGTCCCATCCCTCCACAGCAGCCAGTCTTTGCCTCCACTTTCTCCTCTTCTCCTGATCGTTCTTTCCTCACTCCTTCCCCTGATGGGACACTCAGTCAGGTAGGACAGCTCATCACTTTACACTCCCAGCCTGCCTGCCTGCTGCACAGACACTAAATTCTGCAAACAAATCACCTTTTCAGCAGGATAGGAAATAGTTGGTTCACGTTGTTTATCTGGCCAAGTTTAGTGAAATTAGGTTGAAGCTTGGTCAAGACCCAAAATGACCTCATTAGTCTTTGGTATGGAGTGAACGTCCTCCACATAATTTTGGTTCATAAAACCCAAACAATGAGCTACATAAGCAGAATTCTGGGTCCTTCCCTTCCCCTTATTTTTTGCAGAGGAGAGGTCGCGACCTGCGTTAATTAAGATAATGAGTGACCAAGTCGTGTCAGGCGTTGGGAGATGATCGTGATGTTGTGGCCACAGATGACGGTAAATCATGGCCGTGGTCTAGTTCGAGTCACCACAGAATGTCACCTCTCCTCTTCCAAACTTAATCCAATTTGAGAAATTGGAGTAAATTGGATTGCAAAATGTGATGACATTTGGCCTCGGTTTTAGAGGCTCATAACTTAAACGACCACAACAGAAACATTTAATTTGCACACAACATAAAGCAGATAACTTACAGTAAATGATAAGGATGAATCAGCTGTCTAAACAGACACTACATTTAAGGATTATCTATGTTAAGTCTCAGTTTTAGCTGCTTCAAATCCCTAAATGTGATTTGATGTCATGTCACATCTTTGGGTCAGAGATGTAGTACAGACAACAGCCACAAGATGGCAGACAAAACCACCGTACTTACAAATCAGGATAATATCACTCAAGCTTACTTGGTGGAGCGCTCACAAACATGAATGTGAGGGGAAGAGTGGTTTTGATGACATCACAGACTGTGTTGTACTGTTGGAATACCCAATCACACACTCGCATACACATACTCATATTTTGATGAGTGTATGTTTATGCCGTATGTGCACAGGATGGCTGAACTCAAAAATCGATCATTATTTTAGAATCAAACATGGCCGCTGCTCCTCAAGCAAATGTGCATTCATGGAACGCTGACTCACACTCGTGTGCTTGCTGCGTGTGTGCACCCCTGCCTATGGCAAAAGTAGCACGGCCAGAGCACGCAAAGCTTCCTAACCTTGGCTCTCCTTTGGCAGCTCTCTCATCTTCTCATCCTAATCTTTTCATCCTCAACCCCTCATCCAATTTCCCTCTGGTTGTGAAGGACACCAAGCCTCCCAGCCCTCTGCCGGTGGATGAGAGACACCCCTGGAGAAGGAAGGTGACCCCCCAGTCCCGTCTCTATAAAACGCTGTATCACGCCCCTCTCTCTCCTCATATCACGTACTGTGATATTTGACCAGTTTAATATTCACATTAAATCTGTCGCATTTCTGTTCAGTTCCTGGTTTAGTCCAAACTATAGCAATGCTACAAAATGCAAAACACTCAACCTGTTTTCATTCAAAAAATATCATGTGATTAGAATTACACATATTCAACAAGACATCTTAGTGGGAGAATTAAATCTGAATCTTCTAATTAGAAGTTGTGCAGTAGAGATAGAATCAGCCCAGACGTTTTGAGACCAACCTGACTGAGGTTGGAATACCTTTGACCTCTTGTACTGATCATATACAGTGTGTGTGTGTGTGTGTGTGTGTGTGTGTGTGTGTGTATGAAAGTATGAACTTCTCTTTCTTGACTTCCTGTCTGTCTTTTGGATTCAATTCAATTTTATTTATGTAGCGCCAAATCACAACAAACGTTATCTCATGGCACTTTACATATAGAGCAGATCAAGATCATACTCTTGAATTTGTAGAGACCCAAAGTTCCCCCATGAGCAAGGAAAAACTCCCCTTCAACGGGAAGAAACCTCGAACAGAACCTGGCTCAGGGTAGGCGGCCATCTGCCTTCACCAGTTGGGCTGAGAGAGGAAGAGGGAGATGGAGAAACAGAGATGCACAGCAACAGAAATAACAACAATAACAAAGATGACTCCACATATGAGTCCATCCTGAGGCCGTCTTAAACTCGTTGTGTGTCTTTACCCAGAGAGGCGCTGAGGGTGACATGGACTGGCAGCAGGTGGAGGCCCACATGTCCATCCAGGAGAGGAAACAGCTGATCGTGGCCAGAGAGGAGGCCTGGAGGACCAACGGCCAAGGGGCCGCCAACGACTCCACGCAGTTCACGGTGGCTGCACGCATGGCGAAGAAAGGTCAGAGGATGTGTCTTCATTTGATGAGACGCCACGTTTTCTCTACCGGCTCGTCATCTCTATGATGTCATTTATATGTCATTTATGCCCGTCTGCATCAGGTTTGGCCTCGCCCTCTGCCCTCCAGGCTCCGGCGCCATCCAAACCCAAGAACACCGGCTCGGCCATCTCCAAACCCCAGGAAGGTCCGTCGGTCACATCTACACTGACCTCTGATTTATCCCAGCTTTATATATCCAGTATCCAATGACATCATCCACATGTCATCTGAGGCATGATAGATGGATAGAGAGATGGAGAGATAGATAGATAGATGGGAGATAGATAGATGAGAGATGGATTATAGGGAGATAGAGAGATGGATAGATAGATGGAGAGATAGATAGATGGATAAGTGAATAGGTGGATAGATGATAGATAGAGAGATGGACAGATAGATAGATAGATAGATAGATAGATAGATAGATGGGAGATAGATAGATGAGAGATGGATTATAGGGAGATGGAGAGATGGATGATAGATAGATAGATGATAGATAGAGAGATGGATAGATAGATGGAGAGATGGATGATAGATAGATGGATAGATGAGAGATAGATAGATGAGAGATGGATGATAGATAGAGATGGAGAGATGGATGATAGACAGATGAGAGATAGATGGATGGATAGATGGATAGATAGAGATGATAGATTGATAGATGAGAGATGATTGATGATAGATGGAGAGATGGATGGATAAATAGATGGATAGATAGATGGATAGAGAGATGGACAGAGAGATAGAGGGAGAAAAGGATGGGTAGATGGATGGATGGGTAGATGGAGGGATGGATGGTTGATAGATAGAGAGTTAGAGACAGAGATGTAATTTGTTAGTTTAATGTCTGTGTGTGTGTGTGGCTGTGCAGAGATCAAGGCCGTGCCAGACCTGAACCTGGAGACAGACAGGAAGCTGGACAAACTGGAGTCATTCCTGGGAAAGATCAACAATAAAGGTCAGTGTCGTCCAAAGGAAACTAGACGTCTACTGACTGCATTTCAAGTGCTCACTAATAATCTATAACCATGTAACGATCATGTTATTAACAGATGTTATAAAAAAATGAGGTAATTTACCTGTAAATTAAATGACATCTTTTCTAAGTTGTAAATGGTAAATGGACTGCCTTTGACACAGTCAACCACCAAATCCTCCTCTCCACACTCGCCCAACACGGCTTCTCAAGAACTGCCCTACGCTGGTTCGTCTCCTACCTCTCAGGGAGATCCTTCAGAGTGTCCTGGAGAGGGGTGTCCAAATCCCACTACCTGTCCACTGGGGTACTTCAAGGATCTGTGCTTGGCCCCTACTTTTTTCAATTTACACCACTTCTCTTGGAGCAGTCATCCACTCACACGGTTTCTCATACCACTCCTATGCTGATGATACCCACCTCATCCTATCCTTCCAGCCAGACAACCCCAGAGTCTCAGCACGAATATCGGCATGACTCACTGCCAAGGAGCGACGACTGGTGCTGCAAGCACACCAAGGCCCTAAATCTCGACCAAGACTATTCTTCTCTGTGGTTCCTCGGTGGTGGAACGAGCTACCAAATTCCATTCGCTCCACAGAGTCCCTCTCTATCTTCAAGAGAAGGCTAAAGACTCAGCTCTTTAGGGAACACCTTCTCACAACATAAACTGCACTTATACATATATGCACTTTGTCTTACCTTGTCTTGCCTCCTTGCACTGCCATGTAGCACTACCTCGAAGCAACTTGGTCCTATGGACCGGAGCCTGAGCCTTGTGGCATTTATTGTCGTTGTATTTACTGCATAGATCTTCGCTTGGGTTGTTATAATTCTCATATGTACATCTCTTTGGATAAAAGCGTCTGCTAAATGCGAATTGTAATTGTAATTTCTACAGTGCTTTTATCCAAAGCGCTTTACAATTTTTGCCTCTCATTCACCCATTCATACACACATTCACACACCAACTGCCGAGGGAACCATGCAAGGCCCACTTGCTAGTTCGGAGCAATTCAGGGTTCGGGTCTTGCTCAGGGACCTTCGACATGGACGGGTGGAGAGATCGAACCGGCAACCTTTTGATCACTAGGCGACCATCCTACCACTTAAGCCATGTAGCCTTTTTTTCTGTAGAAGTTGTAGCCTTCTATTAGTTTGTTTATTTGTAAAGTTTGACAAATGTAAATATAAGAGGTCCTTAAAGTCAGGACATTTACAGCACCTCCTTATTTTCTTCTTCTTCTATTCTTCTCCTTCTCAGTGTCTGGACCGCCAGAGGCCACAATCGCAGTGACGGAGAAGACAGTGAAGGAAGTGATGAGCCTGGAAGACGAAACCTTCTCAAAGTTCTACCGACACGTGAAGGAGCTGCCCGCCGTCACCACCACGGTGGACGTGGACAATGACTTTGATGACATCTTTGGTCCCCAGGTGCCAAAGTAAGTCTTCAGAGGTCAAGATGCTCAGAGATGAAGACTGTGTATAACAACACTTAATACTGTGGTACTAACACTCGATGCGTCTCCTCTGACCCCCCCTCCTCAGGCTGACCTCGGAGATGGTGCAGCATAAGAGAGCGGTGCGTCCGGCGCGTAACGTCCAGGCATCCAGGAACCCTCTGAAGATGTTGGCTGCCAGGGAGGACATCAGGCACGAGTACACCGAGCAGAGACTCAATGTGGGGCTGCTGGAGAGCAAGAGGATGAAGGCAGAGAAGAGTGAGTGGGGCAGAGCAAGTCATGTGACCAAACACACGGTGTCGTCTCAGGCGGCCATCGCTCATTTTTCATTTAATTTAGAATATTTTTTGCGCTCTGAAAAAGTGAAGGCATTGGTGGGAACGGAAAAAGAGAGAGAGGGAGGAAGGGAGAACGAGAGAGAGGGAGATCATAAATTTATTATGTATTGATTTAAGTGAGTTTAAAGTTGTCAATAACCTAAAATCTCCCAGATTGATTTTTCATAACTCCTGAAATCTAAAGTAAGTCTTCTGTGGACCAGTGATTTTTGCTGACATGCGTCGTCCCGTGTAACAACTGATGCACGCGAGGGTCTTGAGTTTCCTGTTGTGCGTCTTCAGCCAAACATCTGTCTGATCGTTGTCTTTCTGTCTCGCTCACCCCTTGTGTGCTGCAGTGAGTAAGAACTCTGGATTCTCTGACGTGGCTCTGGCCGGTCTTGCCAGCAAAGAGAACTTCAGTAACGTCAACCTGCGGAGCGTCAACATCTCCGAGCAGACGTCCAACAACAGCGCTGTGCCGTACAAGAAAGTCATGCTGCTGCATGTCAAAGGTCAGATGAGTGAATTGGTGGGAGTTCAGGGGGGGCGAGAGGGTGTAAAATGCGGACTGTCAGGGTCCACCGATTGTTTTGTCCTCACAGAGACAGTTAGACGTCCTCACAGCAGACCAGAACGTCCAGTAATGCTGACATCTGAAGGGTGTGTGTGTTCATTTTCCGTCAGGCCGACGCCACATCCAGACCAGACTGGTGGAGCCTAGAGCATCCTCTTTGAACAGTGGCGATTGCTTCCTGCTCATCACGCCGCACCACTGCTTCATCTGGACTGGCGAGTTCGCCAACATCATAGAAAAGAACAAGGCGAGTCTCTGACGCAAAATAAAAACAGAGATTTACGGAGTTTATGACACGTGATCATCCAGGCATAATCGGAGAGACGATCCACTGAGCGTAACGAATCGTAGGATGTTATGATGTCATCCTTGTCAGGCTTCACGTGAAGAAAGGAAAGAGCGGAAACATAAAAAAACGCTGTGTTTGTGTGTGTGTGTGTGTGGGTCACAGCTTGAAGACCCTCTCACCTTATACACACTCTAAAGGCCACCCCTTCCTGGCCCTTTCCACTCCTTCCTGCACCTTCCTGCTCCTCCCTTCTTTGAGGTTTTATCATTGATCCTCCTCTGTCATTCTCACAGGCTACAAAGTTGGCAAACTTCATCCAGAGTAAGAGAGACTTGGGTTGCCGTGCCAACTATGTCCAGGTCATCGAGGAGGGCGTCAGCGCTCAAAGCCAGGCCTCCAAGGAGTTCTGGAAGATTCTGGGAGGACAGTCAAGCTACCAGTGTAAGAATAAGTAATCATCACGGCGTTACTTCCTCTTTTCCACGTCTGCCCTGACGCTCCTTAACACAAACGTCTGAATCGCCGTCTTTGTCCTCACAGCGGCAGGAACTCCAGATGAAGATGAGCTGTATGAGGGCGCCATCGTGGAGACAAACTGCATCTACCGCCTGATGGAGGACAAGCTGGTCCCAGACGATGATTTCTGGGCTAAGATGCCGCGTTGCTCCCTGCTCAACCCCAAAGAGGTCAGATATTCAGATTAAATTAGACAGGTTAAAGCGTTTACGTGTGTCCGTGTCAGACTCATCACGGCGTCACGCTGCCCTTCTGCTCCAGGTCTTGGTCTTTGACTACGGCAGTGAGATGTACATATGGCACGGGAAAGAAGTCACCCTGGCTCAGAGGAAGGTGGCCTTCCAGCTGGCCAAGCACCTGTGGAACGGAACCTTCGACTACACCAACTGTGACATAAACCCGCTGGATCCTGGAGAGTGCAACGCCCTCATTCCCAAGTACGGACGGACAGACGGACACACGGCAGATCATTTACATCCAGAGACGTTTAATTCAAATTCATCTAAATAATCCCTGCCTGTCAGGTGTAACAGGTTTTGTATAAAAAGCCAAATTAGTTGTAAATTTCGCAGCAGTTATTGCACTGCTGACAAGGTCGGGAAGGTCACGGAAAAGTTTGGGAATTTAATTTAATTTATTATTATTTTTTTAATGTTATTATTTATTCGATAGACACTCGTTCACCATGTTAGACACCCGTTCACCATGATAGACACTCGTTCACCATGTTAGACACTCGTTCACTGTGAAGTACACTCGTTCACCATGATAGACACTCGTTCACCATGTTAGACACTCGTTCACCATGTTAGACACTCGTCACCATGTTAGACACTCGT